>VZTB01011422.1:28112-69495 GCA_013397245.1 Thryothorus ludovicianus | reverse complement strand
AAAAAAAAAAAAAAAAAAAAAAGGTGTTGAAAAGGAAACAATGCGCTAAAACTAAAACCGTGAGGGGGAAGGACTCGGTGCCGGCATTTTGTGCTGCAAATTGCCTCCAAAATTACCCTGGAAGAGACAATTCGAGCTGTCTCCAGCGTTATCCCGGCTGAACTGCTGGGGAAGCGGAATGATTCACATGAAGAAGAAGCTGAGAAAGTAAAAAGAAAATCCGAATTTTTGCTGGTTCAGAGGTGCCATGGCCATCTTGCCTCCCCAATGAGGGTTTTTTTTTTCCCCTCAAGCAGCTCCCAGATGGCTGAGGGGAGGCTCAGGCCTGAACTTCCCCGTTAGACAAATTCCTGAATAATTCAACCCAAAGGAGCGGAATTATCCAGCACTCTGAGGGCTCCAAGAAAAGGGGCAGGAGCAGGAATATTTTAATTTTTTACCCCACATCCAGCTCATCCTTCCATGGCTACCCCTTTCAGCCTTTTTTCTTCACCAGCTCAACTCCCAAGCCCTGCAGGGCCTGGGATACTTTTATTTTGGGAGGTTTAATACATGATTTGGAGCACATGATTCCTGCATGCATCAACCCTGTAGATAAAACCCCAGTAGATAAATAAAATTCCCATTTCAGAGCCCTGCTGAGGCACAGGATGGGCTCGTTCTTTCTGCACATCTCATTCCCATGGGAGAGACACAAACCCTGTGCTTTGGAAAACCCCATATTTTAGGTTTTTACCCAAATCTCTGCAATTCTCCCTCAGAATAGAGCCAAAACTCACATGCAGGAGAAGAGACTTTGCTGGTGCCGTGCCAAGGGCTTCAAACAAAAGCTTTTCCCTGTTCCGGATCCAAGTCTATCAGGAAATAATTGGAGCTGACGCACACCCTGGTGGGACTGAGCCCAAGAGCTTGTTTGGAAAGGGAATCAGATCAAAAATCAGCTGAAAAAATCAGCTTTCAAACCAGCCCAGCTTGTGCTTGCAAGTTTTGAACCTCGCTGGGGCATGGGGAGAGTGGATTAGCCTGGAAGGAGGGATGATCCCGAGTATTGCTCCCTCTGCCTTGGGATAATCTCCTTGCTCCTCATCCAGCCCTCTGCCCATCAGCACCCTCAGGAATGAGGGAAAAAAATCCACAAACCCCTGTGGGCAGACCCTGCTGCTTCCAGGGATAAACTGCTTCCCACAACATCAAAACTGACACCAAAAGCTCTTTCTGCCACCATTAGTCTGCACCACATCACTCAGGAAAGGTCAATATAAAGCTGATTTTTTGTGGTCAGAGGGCCGGGAAAACTCTACCTGCAGAGTCTGAATCCCACAGTGATGGGTTTTGGGAAACCCCAAATGTCCTTCCCATGGAAAGGAACAACAACCAAGCAGAAAAATTGCATTTTCTCACCACCAGAGCCCAGTTCCAGCTGCAAACTCTCCTGAAATAACACACAAGAAAAGCAGCACACAAGATGTGTCCTCTCTAGCATCGTGCAGAGGGTGGGAATGTGCATTTTTTTATCTGGTTTGCAAACTCTGGGAAGAAAACTGCACTGCAGGGATGGGGAGATGGGACAGACCACACACACACAGAGTCCAGCCTTGCCAGCTGATGCTGCTGACAGGAAAAAGGCTGGGATTTGCCCTTTTCCTGAGCACTGGGCTCCCAACCAGCTGATAAATGCTGGAGAGGAGCCCTCAGCTGAGCTCCTATAGATCCATCAGCCACACATCTGGGAATATCCATGAATTTGCTCCCACTGTCAGGATCTCACACCTCTCCAGCTCCTGCAGGGGCAGAATCCTGGGTCACACACAGCAAAAATGCTGTGGGCAGCACCTAAATCGATCCCTTCGGATTTTAGCATTTATGTTTTTCATGTATTTGTAATCCTGCAGTTCTTTAGTGTATAACTCTAAACTCCACACACAGTGTGAGCTGCTGCTTTCCCATTTTGGTCAGACAAAATAATTCTTCTCCAGGCCTGGGAATCAAGGACGCCTCACTGCCTCAGGCCCAGAGAAATGGAAACAAAAGTGAGTTGGCGGGAGCAAACTTGGGGTAAATGACTTCATTATCTGAAGCTGTAATTGGAAGATTTACCCCCAATATGCAAATGGACCAAACTTATAAAAGTACGAAAACCTGTGACCCATCACCCATTTTGGGTGTAGCCCCTGGGGGGGGCTTTGTCTGCCTGAAATGTACCTGATGGCCCTTCAAAAATATAAATAAATTTCTTTTTATTCCCTTGATTTTGTCTGGCCTCTGTTTTTAGGTAGCCCAAAAAGGCATCAAAATCAGCTCCTGGGAGGATCAAGAATTCTGCCCAGCTCCCTCTGTCCCTTCCATCCATGCTGGAATCTCGGAGAAAAAGGTTGTGCCCTGCTGAGCAATTCCAGAGATTGTTACAATATTGGCTTTTTGCAAATACTAAGATAAATGTTACATGTATAAAGTTACTATAAACACATATTATAGTATTTGTTTTTTGCAAATATTAGAGTAGATACTGTGTGTGGTTTAAAAATGGTTTTGAAGATAAAGATATAATTTTCTTTAGGGGTAAAGTAAGTTGATAAAGTCTTTATAGTGAGTGAACTGATCAAAATAACACCCAGTNTGGGAGGATCAAGAATTCTGCCCAGCTCCCTCTGTCCCTTCCATCCATGCTGGAATCTCGGAGAAAAAGGTTGTGCCCTGCTGAGCAATTCCAGGGATTGTTACATTATTGGCTTTTTGCAAATACTAAGATAAATGTTACATGTATAAAGTTATTATAAACACATATTATAGTATTTGTTTTTTGCAAATATTAGAGTAGATACTATGTGTGTGGTTTAAAAATGGTTTTGAAGATAAAGATATAATTTTCTTTAGGGGTAAAGTAAGTTGATAAAGTCTTTATAGTGAGTGAACTGATCAAAATAACACCCAGTAAGACCCCTGCTACTGATATAAAGACATCTGCTACTGACACACCAGTACCAACATTAACCATCTGTAGAAATTATAAACCAAAGCCCAAATTAAGACTAATAAGAAGAATTCATTAAAACCACAACTAAGAAACAGGCTAGCTCTCAAAAGGCAGGGCCGAAGAGTAGCCATGCAAAAGAATTCCTAAAAATATAAAAATAAATTCTTTGAAAAGTATGAATGTCCATGTGAATCTGAATATGCAACAGGCTGCTGTATTTAAGGGGGTGTCTCTAAAATGGTGTGCTCTTGGCTGAATACCAAGCACCCAACCTTAAGAAAACCTTATTATTTGTCTCTTATTACCTTTTATTAAACTCTTCAAATCTTACCAGGAAAGCGAACTGTGTTTTTCACANAAGAATTCATTAAAACCACAACTAAGAAACAGGCTAGCTCTCAAAAGGCAGGGCCGAAGAGTAGCCATGCAAAAGAATTCCTAAAAATATAAAATGAGTTATTTGAAAAGTATGAATGTCCACGTGAACCTGAATATGCAACAGGCTGCTGTATTTAAGGGGGTGTCTCTAAAATGGTGTGCTCTTGGCTGAATGCCAAGCACCCAACCTTAAGAAAACCTTATTATTTGTCTCTTATTACCTTTTATTAAACTCTTCAAATCTTACCAGGAAAGCGAACTGTGTTTTTCACACCAGGATTGGAATCCTCCAACAGATTTCAGCTGGGAATGGGATTCCTGGCACTGTGCAATCCCCAGCCAGCCCTGCTTCCAGGGGATCTGTTCAGCAGGAAAACCAGGAAAGCAGGCACCAGCCAAGCCCTGTCCCCAGAAAGGATGGGATGCCCTGGGCATGCACTGGGGACCACCAGGCTCCTGCTGCTCTGGGGCAAGAAATGGGAATTGCTTAAATCAGGGATAAACAGGAGCAGGCAGAGGGTGGGAGCTGGGATTTGTGTCCTGCCACACCTGCAGGGAGCACTGACCCCGTGGCTGAGGCATCACCCAGCACCTGTATGACACCTTTCACCACCCCTGGATTTCCTGAGGGATTTCACCAGGGCAAAACAACCCCGGGATGAGCAGGGCCGTGGTCCCAGTGTGGATAAGTAACCCTGGAGTCACTGCCCGCCCTCCCTGCATCTCCACACGGGAAAGGTTTTGCTCCCCAAACTGCATTTCAGGGCTGCCCCAAAAGGAGAGAGCTCAGAGGAGGACGGTGATAAAGATGTTATTGCAAATTAATTTGTTTTCATTAAAAACTGAATCCCCCGCTCCTCCTCCAGCAGCAGAATCCCTGGGGATGGGCAGAGCCCTGGGGGGCTGCACAGGGGCCAAGTGCCGTGGAAAAGAGGCCAAAGTTAATGATTAAAGAGCCCTGGTGAAGGACTCCTGCTGCAGCACAGCAGGGGAGTGACCCAAATTAGAACAATTAGAACAATTAGCTATTGTCTGGGGGCTTCGAGGAAGCAACAGGATTTTTTTTTTAATTTTTTTTTTTGGGCGTTATTACAGAGTTCCCACATTTCTGTCACTCACAATCAATCTTCAAAAAAAAAAAAATAGAGCTGTCCTGCAAATCTTAAACTTGAGAACTCCCTGGCTTTCCCTTAAATCCCTTAAAAATCAAGGTGGCTTTTTTTCTCCTCTCCTTTTCTGTTTTCTTTTTGAAGACTTTTCACACTTGCAACCCTTTCTGGATGCTGCGTGATTTGCAGCTGTGAGGCACAAGAAGCTCTGTCCAGGCACACAGCACACTAATCCTGGGAACACCATTCCCCGCACAGGAAATATTTGGTGTGGAGATCCCACAGCCAAGATTTTTGCTTTCCATGCAGTTCAGCAGACAATGAACCTTAAGACATGACCTATTTCACACCTGAAAAATAAAGAGAATGAGAGATTTCCTTCCAAATCCTTCTCATTGGGGTTTATTTTTTTGTCTTGGATGATCAGCTAGGACAATAGGATAATAGTTTGGATTATTAAGCAGAAAACCTCAAACAGCTGAAAGAGAAAAAAGCCCCATGTTCACAATGATAAATGGAATTATTATCCAGTTAAACAAAGGCATAAAACAGTGAGACATGCCCTGGGAAGCCCCAGGGGAGAAAATCCTCAATGGCTTTAATGTGTATCCAATCAGTTATCCCAAATTAGCAGGAGGCAAAAAGAGCAAATCCCCGGGGACCCGAGCTAGGGTAGGGACAGACCTTTGGAAAGGACCACAGCAAAACGGAAAGGAAATGTGAAAATGGCCCCATTTGTGAGGGACTCACACCCTGAGAGATCCCTAAATGGGAACGGAGACCCCAAACAGCCCTGGGACCGCCTGGTCTCAGGGAATCAGGGAGTGAAAGCCGTGTCCACCACCCCCAGGGCACAGAGGATGAACCCCAAACCCAGCACAGAGGGTTTTCATCCACCCCAAGCCTGCACTGAAGCCCTGAACGGCTTTCCCCGCTCCCCCCGGCGTTTAATGGGATCCCAATTTACGACTCTTCCCTTTTGATGTTGTCACGAGGGGCTGAAGTCATCTAATGATTTTCTGCTTTGCTTTTTCCCTTCCCTTTCTTCTTCTTTTTGTCCCTCCCCCCTCTGCTTTCAGAGCGTGGGGCTGAGCTCAGCCTATTGTTGCCTGCAGACATCTGTGCTGCAGCCAGTCCCAGATTTGCCTTTGGAAGCCCCAGTGGAGTTTTCTCCAGCAAATCCTGTGAGAGACCACGAGGTAGGAAAAGATTTAAACCCACCATTCCCCCAAAACATCCCAAGAACCAGGAGGTGAGTGCAGGGGTTGGTGACTGCTCCTACCTACAACCCCATCCAGGTGTGCAGGGGAGGATCCACCCCAAATCCCAAATCCCAAACCCCAAATCCCAAATCCCAAATCCCAAATCTCAAATCCCTCCTCCTGCATGGCCATATTTCTTGGGCAAGGCATGGAAAATCCCCCAGGAAGAGCTCTCCAGGGAGGTGTCATTAAAATACCACCACGGGGGTGTTGCAATTGCCCTTCCCTCATTTCAGGCTCCTCTGGGAAGAGCATCCGGCGTGTGGAGGATGAGGGATGACGTGGGTGATGCCCAAAGGGAAGCAGATGTTGGCATAGTGGAGTGATGGATCCCAAAAATAAATTCCAAATAAAGCGACAGCGTGGCTTTAGGGCTGATCAGTTTGACCACCCAGTAGCACAGAGCAGAAAACCTTTTGAAAATAAATCATGTCTGGTTTAATTCAAATTAGAGGAGGAACTAAAGCAATTTAATGAAGGCCATTTTAATAAGAATGAGGGGTTTTTTTGGTCATATTTTGCAATGAGCACTATGGAGCCACAGGGCTTACACATGGAGCCCAGCATCAAATCAGATCCTACATCACCTATTTCAGGGGGGTTTTCATCTCAAACTACCCCAAATATTAGGAAATCCTGGTGGTTTGTGGGAAATCCTACTGAGAGAATGTTAAAAGATGCACAGAAACAGAAATGAAAGACATAAAAGCTGCACAGAAACAATGCAAACCAAACAGCTCCAGATGCTGTTTGGATAGGGAATGCTGCTCGTGGTGCAAACCTCACTCCCTGCCTTCTGGTTTGCTTGGATAGAGATTTTACCACCAAAAATTCCCTCTTAAAGAAGGTAAAAGAGGAAAAAGATAAAACAAGGAAAATCTGAAGTAACATAAATAAAAGCCAAAGAAAAAAGGCTATTTTAGGGAGGAGAAGAACCAATCTTCTTTCAATCAAAAATCAGACTTTGACAAAACCTTATTAGAAACTCTACTAAATTTCCCATCCAGCAGGAACCCTTTAGAACAGGAAGGAGCATTTTGGAGCTGCTGATCAGAAAACTGACCCCATCCCCTGGCAAACCCCAAATCCAGCTACAAAACCATCCAGTGACACTCCAAACCCAGGCCTGCAGGTAAGGACTGGGGACAAACTGAAAATGCGTTTGCATAAGGATAATTAAAGGTTGTGGCTGTAATTAGCTGCAAAGCAGGGTGAGAATACAGACCTTGAGCAGCACTTCTGGCCCTTCACCACCTTTTTGGAGCAGCCTGACACTCTGGCAGCTGAAGGTGTCCTGGAGCAGATGGCAGAGGCTCCGTGCCAGGGCAAAATTAACATTTTGTGGAGTCCTGCTTGACAGCAGCATAAAACTCAATGAGGGGGAAAGGCAGCAACTGGTGCAGGATGAGAGTGGGCTCCACTGGTGGGCAGGAGCAGGGACAACCAGGCTGTCACCTGAGGGGACCTGCCTGCCCCATCTCCACAAGAAAAAAACCAAAGCACAAACCCAAATCCTCAGAATCCAGGCAAATCCACCAAAGCTGGAAAGCCCAGATAAGGGGGATTGTCACAGCCCCCCCTCATGCGCTGGCTGCAGGCTGGGGCTGGGTGGTCACCTGTCCCCGAGCACCAGCCAGGTTCATTCTTTGGCTCTCAGGAGAGGATTTGCTCCTGTTCCAACTCCCAAATTCCACCACAAACCCGTGGGCACCCCACCAGCACTGAGTGCTCGCTTGGGACAACCACAGAGCGCCACGGGCCCTGCAATTAATCCCTGAATTAACCCAAATTAGGAGCTGAGGAAGCTGCAGCAGAGGCAGAACACTGAAAGGCAAAATCTGTAAAAACAAAGGGGAAGAATGAAACCAAATTTTGCACATTTTCCCCCGGTTTGCTTTGCTGAAAGGCCAAAGTGCAAAGCCTCAGCCTCGGTGTTGACACACCAAAATGAAAAGCAATACAATAGGGCTTATCAAGAGAGGCAGGAGCAGGAGATGAGCGGGATTGCAGCAGCTCAGGAAGTTGTTCCAAAGGATCCTGGAGTAATATTGCACTTGGACTTCAGAGGAGCAATTAGAGAAGGCAATAAAAGCCGAGGCGATAGACGGGCCCTGAGGGGAACGCGGAAGATAAAGGGAAATTGCAAAGAAAAGAATATAAAAATCCTTCCTGAGAGCTGCTGGAGGGTCCCCAGCTCAGCTTCCACGGAAAAGGAGGAATGGGAGCAGTGTGGGGAATGGCAGGGAGGGGTGTGCTGCATTTCCTGCTTCTGTGAGCCCTTAAAAAGCTGCCAGAGGAGGCCTTGGAGCATCCCCACTCCTGATAAACTGGATCCACTTGAGCGCTACAAACAAAGCCATTATGGGAAGGCCACTGAGATGCCACTGCAAAGGTCACTGGAGCAGCAATTTAGTGCTAAATCCATCTGTATCCTACTGCTAGAGCTGCCATGAAACAAAGGGGGCAGCTAAAAATCCAGGAGGGATTACTCTGGATTTACTCATTACTCTGGAAATACCTGGGCAAACAACGGGTTAATCATTGCAGAGAAAAACACCCGAGGTGCTGCTGCTGGGATCAGAGTGCTCAGGGGGCGATGGAACTCTTCCTTTCAGGAAAGGGAATGGAAATTTGTGATTTCTGTGAGGATCAATTGGGCAAGCTTGGCTCCATTTCTGTGCCCTTCCTGTCATCCGCTGCTTTTCTTGTTTCATTTTGTATCAGGTTTGGTTTATTTTTGAAATTTCATCTTTTCTGTTTCTCTTCTGTCTCTTTATTCCCTGATTTTAGGGACTTCAGTTGATCCTTTTCACTGCACTTTTCATTTCATCTCAGTGTATTTGGTTGTAGTCACTCAATCTCAAATTTTCTGGTTTCTTTTTTTTTTCTCAATTTAATTTTTATTTGATCACATCTCCTTTCCGGAGTGTTTGTTCCCCTCTCTCCTCCCATTTCAAGATTTCATTCCCTTTCCTGAAAGATGGCACAGCCTTCCCCCTCAGCACACACAGGGAGGATGAATTCCAGAGGAAAATTGGCATTTCTCAGGGAAAATCCCCCTTGGCACCTGCTGAGTGCAGCCACCACTCGCCCTCCTCCATCCCCCCTTGCTGCCAGGGTGGAACCAGACGTGGATTTTTGGGTTATTTATGTCCCACATCACTGACAGACTTTCCCAGCCTGGATCAGCTGCACCACATGGATCCCACGGGAAGCAGAGCCCAGCCCAGCCCCTCAGCACTCCAGGAGTGTCCCTGGGATAATTTTGCCATTCTCTGGGGGCTCTCAGGGCAGGATCCCCCCACATCCAGTCCCTGCTGCTCCCTGCAAATGCAAATCCCAGGGAAAGGGCACAAGGCTCATCTCCAGCTCATCACCCACTGTGGGGCCCTCACAGGCACAGCAGAACTGGGGATTTTCCTGGTTTTTTTAAGGGAATAAGAGGTGAGGAAGCAGCAGCTGAGTGAATCCAAGCTCTCCCAGCAGCAGCTCCGGGGTGCAGCAGGGCTGGAGGGAGTGGGGTCCCTTCAAGTGCTCCCAGCAGATGTGAAATTACAGATGCAGAGCCAGGAGCTGTGCTGGGGCTTTCCTGGGAGGATGGATGGCAAGGGGAAAAAGGAAAGGGACAGAGAAATCAGGAGGGTTTAGCAAATTACCCAACAACTGCAAAACTCTTTGAAGATGGGAAGGGTGGGATAAAACTCTTACCCAAATCCCCCAAACTGGGAGATAAACACTTGCTGGACTTTGGCCAGGAATCCCAGGCCCTGCCATCGAGGAAGAGCAATCACTGGAAATCCTCTTGGCACCTCTCCTATTTACAAAAACTCAGCTCTTTACTTTTATTTATTTCCTTTTTTTCCCTAATAAAGACAGAGCAGGTGCCTTCCCTTTTGGAAGGAGCCATCACCTGCTGCTTCCCAGGCAAAGGAGGACACGTTCTGCCCGTGGGGTGACCCAGAGGGGGTTCAGAAATCCTGAGGGTCCTGAGCCACCCCAAATCTGGGGGAAAGCATCTCTGCCCTGTGGCACATCCAAACCAAGGGATGCAGAGCTGTCCCAGCCAGGTGAGCGTGCTGGGAGCAGCCAAGGCAAGCTTGGAGCTCAGCAGCAAAGGCACAAACTTCTCCTTGCTCCAAGAAATAACCTGGCAAGGCAGCTGTGATGCTGCAGGCAGGCTAAATGCCAGGAGCTCTCCAAATTCCAGGATTAGCCCTAGGAACAGGAGTGTTTCCAAGCCCCAGAGGTGCTTTGAGTGCTTTCCCAAACCCAGGCATTGCTGCTCCCCACTGGGAAATGCTAAAGGGGCTCTTTATTCCTCACTGGGGCTGCTGCAAGTCCCAGAGCTTTATCCTCAGGGATTTCAGCTCATCCTGCAAAGTTCAGCATCCCTGAACCCCCCTGCAAAGCCTGGCCGTGGTACTCAGCAAAGGAGCTGAAATTTGGGGGTTTTTGGATTTTTTTTTCAAGCCCATGGCACGAGGCAAAGGCAGGAGCTGGGGCAGAGCCTCTGGGCATGGCACCAGCTCCATCCCTTCCCCAGATGCTGCAGAATCAAAATCTGGGCACTGCCAGCCTTCATGGGTCAGGGTTGAAACATGGGTTGATTGCAGCCCCAAAACTGCTCAGATTGGATAATAATATTTATTATTAAATATCATAATATTTATAATATTTCCTATGCCCCTGGGCAGGTGGTGGGCAGCCTTTTTTGCCTGAACCAGTGTGGCCACAATCAATCCCTCACCCATCAGGAGAGTTTTATCAACAGAGGGGAAACCTCTCTTTTTGAAACCCCTCAAAATGTTCTTATTAAGCTGCTCATTTCTGCAAATCCACAATTTCAGCAGGACATTTACCTGCCTGATGTTCTCACAGCTGTGAGTTGGGCCAGAAACAGATCTCAAAACCCCCAGCCAAGGGCCAGCTCTCCCCTCCAGCCATTCCCAGGTCCCCACCACAGTGAATAAATCCCCCAAGGGCAGGGAATCCATCCCCTCCCTTCTTTGAGGGATATGATATTCTGATTAAAACCCAAATGAGCTGAACTCAAATGGCAATTACCAGCAGAAAAACATCAATAAAATGTGTTGTTACTGTTTAATGAGGTGGCTGGGTCTTTATCTGTCACTTCCCTTGGGGACACTCGGGGAGGCTGTGGGTGAAGAGGTCCTGAGGAAAGACTGGAAGTTAAATTGGGGAAATCCAGCCTCACCCACAGGTAACTGAAATAACCTTTCCCAGCTCCTGCTTAATTTCTTAATCCTCTTTTTAATAATTTAATCATCCAATCCATGTGATGGTGCCCATCACCCACAGCTGGTGTCACCAAGAGGCTCTTGGGGAAGAAAGAGGGGAAGCTGAGCCCATCCCTTGCTGCATGATGTGGCACCTGACATTTGGGAAGCACTGCAAAAATCCATCTCCAGACAGACAAAAATCCACCCTGCAGCATTTCCAGGGCTTTGCAGATGGTTGGGAAAGGTCGTCCTGGTATTATGGGAGCTGAGCAAAAAGGGGGCCTGGCAGTTCTGCCAGCTGGCGTTGAGATTTTGGGCTTAAGCAACCCAAAAAGGGATCAGAAAGATGAAAAGTTTGATAAAAGTCACCTTGGCTATGCTGGGCTGGTTAAAGGCTGGACTTGATGGTCTGAAATCTCTTCCCACTGAAATGATTTTATGATCAGAGTGTGATTCACTGGTCACAATTCCCATTTCACATGGAAATGGGGATGCTGGGAGCACACTCCTCAGGCTGGCAGGGACAAGGATCCAGGGGCTTCCTTGCACCCCACAGGGTTTGGACAAAGGAGGAGCAGGCAGGGCTCAGGTCCCACTTCACACAAAATCCCAGGAAGTTCCCAGTAGTGGCACCATCACCATCCAGACCTTGCCATTATTCCCTTTTAGATTTCATGCTTTAAACCCCTGGGAAGTGCAATTTTCCCCCAGTTTCCCAGGCACTCAGCTCAGCCTCAGCTCTCACACAAAAGCTTTTAGGGAAGGGGCAGCTCTCGTTTTGCAGAGCTGAGAGCAGGACATGGAGTCAGCAAAGAACCTGAGCTGCCCTCAGTGGGGTTTGAGTTTTCCAGACTTTTTCCTTCTTCAGGACATCTTCACATTTTGGAGATGTCTTAAATACCCACAAAGAGGGATCACTCTTGAAGCACGACCAGCAAAAACAAAGACTCAGAAAGAGCCATTAATACAGAATTAAGTTGAATCCACATCATCCCCTCTGCTTTTATATCCTATTTTGGGGATTTACAGGGGTTTTGTTCAGAGATTAGCTCCTTTTATGATGTTTCTTGAGGCAGAAAACAAATAATACTCAGTGTTCTCATAACACTTTGGAATCTGGGAGCTGTGTGGGATTTTCCTTGCACACCACAGGGCAAAAATCTCACTGGGGATGACAAGATCACCCTGTGCTGGAGTGTCCCTCAACATGTCACTGCTTCAGACCTGTAATTTCATCTCATAAGGCTGAAAAACAAATGTGATGTCAGGAAGTTGGAATGATAATTTGAATTCCAGCTCAAACAATAACACACGTGGCAGAGGAGCTGGATTATGGGGTTATTTATGGGGGATAAAGGCCCTGAGCTGGTGGTCGTGGTGCCCTGATTTTCTTCACCCTGCACAAACTGAGGTTATTAATTCAGTTTTAGCCACATGGCACAGCACAGAGGGATGGTAAATAAGAAGAAAAATGCTCATTTTAGCTCCGACAGAAATAACACATTTTAAAAATGCAGAGCATAAAAACCTCAGTATCATTTGTAAGTTAAGTCCTTATCCCACAGGGCTGAAGGAGGGTTAGAAATGGATTATTCCACCCAAGTCACAACAGCCACTTTCCCTTTCCATGTTTCCTTGTTTTCATGGGTGACAGCTCATGGAATCAAAGCCAACCTGCAAACCTGATCAGTTTAGAGCTCAGGTAGGAAAAGCCACTGGAGCCAGGGATGTGGCCACCCAGAAATTGCTCAAATGACAAGAAAACAGATTTTCCATCCACCCAGGGCAAAATCCACTTTTCTTCCACTCTCCAGCTGCTTAGAAGAGCTTTAAAAACTCTCCCTGTCCCCACTGATCATGAATTTCAGTGTGGAAGATGAGGATGATGTTCCCTGTTGCACACAGCTCCCAAACTGAGATATTTGCCCAAATCCACTCCCCTGTGTTGGAACAAGATCACATCTTCCACCTGAGGCCTGGGAGGAGCTGCTGCCCAGGAGGTGCAAAGCTGGATTTTGGGATGGGGCTTTGCTGAGCTGCTCTGGCAGAAAGCAGCAGGATGGGGATCAGCAAAGCCAAAATCTCACTCTGAGCAGCATTCAGGGCTTGGAGCAGCTTCCAGGTACATCCTGGGGTTGCAGTGAAACAGCACAAGGGCACAAGCCCCAAACCAGCCTTGCCCAAGGCTCCACTTTCCCCTTTCCCCCAGTGCTTATCCCAAATCCAGCAGGTCCTCAAGCTGGAGGGAAGCCTGACTCACTCCCTATCACGGCCATCAGTCATCCACACACGTGGCTTTGGTCTGTGGAAAAAAAGGAATTGCTCTAATTTTCCAACAGTTCAGGGCCAGATATCCCTGCTGGCACGGGGAGCTGTGAATTTTTCACGGGGGCCCTTTGCTCCTTATGCAAAGTTTTTGTTCTCAGCTCCTTCCTGCTGCAAACCCCAGCAGCTGCAGGAGATTTGGGGCATCCTGGTTGCTCCATCCCACTCCACATGGCTTTGCTGGGGTGCTTTGTCCCCTTTTCCTGGCCATGGGGACAGGCAGACATCACCCTGAGGGCACCAGCACCCACTGGTCCCTGGCACTGGGTTTGGGAGGTGGCTTTGGAGCTGAGCTGCTCTTCAAGGAGCCTTTGCCATGAGGAGAGAGGCAGGAAAATAAAAGACTGCCACGGGAGAGAAAACACTTGTTCAGATGTCTTTGGACCAAAACAAACCCCTCCTCTCCTTGCTGGAAAGCTTCCTGCACAATCTGAGTTTCCTGAACAGCAAATCTGCCCCTTCCGAGGCCTCAGGAACCCCACAGGTGACAAGAGCTGCACTCCAGGACCTGGCTTTGCTTGAACTGCATTACACACATCTGTAAAAAGGGATGGGACCAAATCCAAGCCCTGACTTCCAAAGGATCTGGGGAAGAGTTTTTCCTTGGCTCCTTTCACACCCTAACCCTCAGGCCAGGCTGGGATCCCAGCAGGGCCTGGGAGATGCAATCCAGCTGTGCACCACTGCCTGGACACCCCCCCAAAACTCACCCAAACATTTCCAGCTCCCAAATTCCTCCTTCACAGCACTCCAGCCTCCTCCAGCACAAGTTAGAGCTTTTGGGTTGGATTTTCTGCCTGGAGTCAGCATCCCCTGCACTCCACAGCTGGAGAGCCCAGGCCAATTTTTCCTGGCCATACAGACTCAGGCCATGTTTACCCAGGGCTTGGAAAAATGATTCAACTTTTATTTTAGCTCAGAGGAGAGACCAAGGGGTCACCTTTAAGCTAAGTGTGGTATAAATAGAAACTGAGTGAAAAATGCAATGTACAGAGGGTCAGGAAAGCCTCTCCAGGAGGGAGGAGGGAAGCAGGATCCCATAACCCTGAGCAGGGACAAATCTAAAAGAGGAGGTTAACAGGTACCAGGGTCCAGCTTAGCTCCATCCACCTTTGGATGGATGAGGACAAGCTCCCAGCTGCCTCAAGATACATATTTATGTATATTTGTGCCACAGAATGCAGAGCAAAAGCCAAAACTTCTGCAGCACTCCTGGCCCTGAGCATTCTCCTGCTCTCACACATCGTGCCAAGCCTCTGTCAAAGTGAAATAAGTCTGGGGGAAGAGAGGGATGGAAGCTGGAAAATAACCCTGGTGACTAAAGCAAGCAGCTTTCTGGGGACTTACAGAACATCAGGAAACCACCATGAAACACTGGGATGAAGTTACTTTTCACTCAGCTGCCAAAAAAAAAGGAGTTCAAAGCACAGCCAGTGGCACCCAACTCTGAGCAAGGCAAAGCCACCAGTGAGGAGCTGAGCACAGCCCTGCTGCTGCTGGAGTTGTTTTCTGTCCCCTGCTTCCCTTTCCAAAGCAACATCCATCCATCATCCATCCATCCATCATCCATCCATCCATCATCCATCCATCCATCCATCCATCCATCCATCCATCCCTGGTGTAGTGCTTTGAGCTGTGCAGAGGGTGTGGAGAGCACCAAAGGCATCCAAAAAGCATCTCCTGCAGAGTAAGAGCCTCAGTGCTGCACAGGCTGATTGATTTGGGGTTTTGCCACCACAGAATCCCAGAATTGTCAGGTAGGAATCCCCAAATTTCCTGCTCCAGTAGAATCATCCCACATCACGTGGCACAGGTTGTGCCAGACAGCTCTGGGATATCTCCAGGCTCCACACCCCCTCAGATTCCCCTCTGGGCAATCTGTCCCAGCTCTCACCTGCACAGGGAAGAAATTCTTCCTCAGTTTTAGGTGGAGCTTCCTGGGCACGGTTTCCTGCCTGTTCCCTTGTCCCTTTGCTGGTCCCTGCACACAGGGATGAGGTTCCCTCTCAGCATCTCCTCTCCAGGCTGAACAGCCCCAGCTCCCTCAGCCTTTCCTTGTCAGAGATGCTCCAGCCCCTTCATCCTCTTTGTCCCCCTGCTCTGTCCCCTCTCCAGGAGCTCTCCTTGTCCTGAGGAGCCCAGAGCTGGACACAGCTGCCCAGATGTGCCTCTGGCCCAGGGCTGAGCAGAGGAATGAGGAGTTGGCATCTCCCTGCTTACCCTGGCACTGCCTCCTCCACCTCCTTTGGTGCCAAAGGAAACCTGCAGGGGGACAAGGGAGAGCAGGAGCTCAGCACTGGAGCAGCTCCAGGCTCAGGAGTGGCCTTGGGGAGTTTTTATAGGGTGTAAAGAGCTGTCCTTGGCCATGGCTCACCCTCAGGAGGAGAAACCAGCACAGTCACAGTGCTCTGGAGAAGGGAAACCTCAGCAGGGGAACGGGGCCTCTCTGCCTGGAAAGGTGCCTGGCACGAGAGGAGCCTTCTCCACTTTCCCAGCTCGTGGGAGAGGAGGAAGGAAAGGATCTTATTCTCCACAGGAAAAGGGATCCATGGATGCCCTTGCACAGCACAGGGGTGTGGCTGCATCTCGAGCTCAGGCTGTAGGACATGGGACAGCCATCCTTGGCCTCTGGAGGTGGAGGTTTGGGTCCCTGGTGTCCCCTGCAGCCACTCCACCCTTCCCAGCACCTTTTACAGAGTGCAGGGAGTTTTCTGAAGCCCTTCAGAGTCAGACTCACACCACAGACACAGCCCGAGCAGCACCTTTGTGACTTTGCCTCACAACATGAAAGAAATCTGTAAATGCTTCAAACAAAAGCAAAAAAAAAAAAGCAATTTCCCTCCTTTTCAAACACTGGTGGAGGCCATAACTGAACAAAACATCCACAAGAAGCAGCAGTGAATGTCTCCATCCCTTCAGACACTCTCACAGGAAATTAAAGACCTGTGATAAGCAGCAAATACAGGAGAGTGATGCCTGCAGGTCCACCCACCCACAGATGACCCCTTGCCAGGAAGAGCTTAAAAACACCACACACGAGTCAAAAGGAGCTCCAACATCAGCCAAACATCAGATATTCAGCTGGAAAACCTGACCCTGTTGGTCCAGCCCCACCCAGAACTGGGATGATTTCCCCCTGGCACTCAGGGAGAAGCTCCACATTCCCAGATTCCCAAGCCAGGACACCGTGGCACCTACTGGTTTGGGGCAGTGGATGTATCTTGCCAGGCTGATGATCAGGTCGTGGGTGATGGGATCCACCAGGTTTCGGAAGCTGGCGTAACGATAGAGGACATCATCCAGGGAGGTGGACTCCATCCCTAAATCCTGCAGGGAAAGGGCAGAGGAGCAGGGTTAGGGGGGATATAAAACCAGGGGTTCTTAAAGTCAGCCCTCACTGGTGGAGGAGTCAAGGAGGAAACTTATAAATACATATTGTAAAATTGCTTTTCACAGATATTAAAATGAATGCTGTATGTATAATGTTGGAAAACTTTGCTGTGTTAATATAGTTTCTTTTATTTTCTGCTGTTAATGTATTTATTTCTTGGGCTATGGCATAATGTTAAAATGGAAACTGTGTGAGGCGGGATGCTTTTTTTGGTAATCAGGGAATTCTTCACTTTCTTGGATTAGCCCGTGTGGATGAAGATGATGGTGACAGACCCCCAGGGAAGGAATTTATGGATCATCCATTACCAGAGAGTGTGGATGGAGCCATAAGGGGAAATAAAAAATGTTGATCTACAGGATGGAATGGGGGACAGATTGGGGGAACTCAAAGGAATGTTTTTGAATAATACATGGGGTCTGTGAATATCCAACATGTTGATGCATTTAAAGAATTGTTTCTGAGTTAGGGGTGCTCTTGCCTGAATACCAAGCACCCAGCCATATCACTTTTTGCTTTATTGTCTTGTCTCCTCTTTTCTTTTACCAAACTTTTTAAATTTTACCAGGAAAGTGAACCTCGTTTTTCACAGAAATGATCCCCAGCTGCTCCCACTCAAAATGTCCTTGGGGGATTTTTGTTTCTCCCGCAGTTTTGGTGACAAGGAGAAGGAAGGGACACCTGGTGTCACCTTGAGGGACGCTGCACTCCTGGCCTCCACCTGCTCTGCAGAGAGGCTTTAGGGCTGCAGGATGAACCCACTGAGCTGATGCCACCCTTGCCACGGGATAAAACCCAAGGTGAGCCCGGAGAACATCGCCCAGAGCTGCAGCTGGAGAATAAACCCAGCCCTGGCTGAGTTCTGGGGCTGCTGGAAGGGAAGGACCAGCCTCAGACTGCAGCAGACAGGGGGATGGACTGGGAGGAGGGAAGAGCAAAATGCTGGGTTAGACTGGGAAGGGTGGGAGCTCTGCAGGTGGAGACTGGACAAGGTGGGGCCAGGGGCAGCTCAGGTGGAGCTGGCCCTGCCCCAGGAGTGGGCCACACCTCTGAGCTCCATCCCAAAGCTGCTTTCCATGGTTTGCAATTCTTAGACAGAATAATTTGAGGAGTTTTGGCAGAGAACTCCTCGTTGTATGAAATACAGTGCAGAGGGATGAGGAGGGCAAGGGTTATACACAGTGTACTCCTTTTGCCTCAAATATATTTGTGTATATCATACCCAAATACTCTTTTTATTCCTTTTTTCGAACTTTTTTTTACTCCCCCTGGAGCTGGTGGCATCCGGCACAAAGAATTTCCTCTTGGCAAACAGAAGCCAATAACACCTCGGCACTATAAATTAATATATTTGCAATAAATTCGAGCTTGTCCTGAGCTCAGAGACGCTCCAGCCCTAAAATCCCCATGGGAAGGCACATTGCTTGTAGGTGTGCAATGCTCTGTGATTTCAGACAGGTTGGAAACAAACATCTACACTAAAAAAAAAAATAAATAAATCCATTGCAGCCTTCAGACACAGCAGCCCGAGGGATCTCACATTACAGCAATTACAGCTCAGGCCACAAACGAGGTGACAAGTGTTTATCCCACTGCTTTCCTTGGTATTTTTAGGATCAGCCCTGCAGCACTGCCTGAGTTAACACCAACTGCTCGACTGCAAGCAGGTTATTTAGTGCAAAAAGAGCTGAGGCTGATGCCTCGAGGAGCTAGGACAGAGGCTAGCCAGAGTTAAAGTGGGTATTTATATTTCTATTTTATATTTATTGAGGTGCCTCCAAAGGCCACACCCTGGCAATACCCGTGCCACAGTCGTGGCTCTGCCCGGGGAGCTCCAAAATGGAAGCAAAAAATGGTTTGGGCACAAGATCTCACATTTTTATATGTTTTAGTCCATTTGCATACATATTAATTTGTCCAATTAATAGCTTCAAATAATGAGGTTTCATCCTCCTTGCTCGCTTGCCCACCCTTCTCTTTTCACCTTGTTTATGCTTTGGGCCTGAAGTTTCTAGAGATTGTCCTGAGTCTCCAGCTGGAACAGGATTGTTTTGTCTTCAGCACCCCTGTGAAAAGATCCCGGTAACCCTTAATATAAAGCTAAGAGCTGCACACCAAAGCAGAACAGAAAAACTTCAGGCACCAAGGCAGCTACAAAACACACACGTGTGAGGATGCTCTGCCCTGGGAGCCCCACAAAAACTTTGGAACAACAAATCCAACCCAGTACGTGCCCAGCTGGGAAAATCAAGTGGCCAAACTGATTCATGGCTTCTGCCAAGTTGTACTTCAAAAACCAACAACAAAAAATTAATTAATTGCAGCGTGGAGAGAGTTTGCTCCTTTGCAAGAGTTAAAAAAAACAGAAATGGTGCAGGGAGGTGCTCAGAGGAAACTCCCACTCTCCCAGGGAGAGAAGCACCAAACAGCAGCGTGGCTGTCACCTTCCCAGTTGGGTAAAGCTCAGCTTTAGGACTGAGCAAACATCAGATAAAAGCTGGGTTTGGTCCCTGATCCACGGCAAACACCAGGCACTACCAGAGAGCCAATCTGGGACAACTCACTGGGACCCCTCAGGATCAAAGCAGGCTCAGCATCCTGCCCCTCCAGGCATCTCTGAACTCTTCACCATTTTCTCCTCTGCTAAAATTAAAGCATCCAGCTCATAAATCAGAGAATTTCTCCTCCTCTCTCCTGGGAGAACTTCACATTTTTTTTGCACGGAGCATTCCCTCCTGGTCCACACATTTTTTTGTGCACAGATGTCTTTCTCAGCTGCTCCCCAAACCTCTCTGCCACACCAGCATTGTCTCTTCTCCACCACACGCAATATTTTAAAACCTCTCAAGGCTGAAACTTGTTCGAGGCCAAGTGATGAGCTCATCTGCAATTTAATAACTTAACACCAGTTCATGCTGTCAGCAGCAAATCACCCATCACTGGCTTTGCAGAAAACGCCCAGCATCTGGCTCCAGTCACTTTTTTTCAGCACGTTCCCTTTTCCCAGGGGATTTTACCTGGATGGCAAGTGCAAATTTCAAATAAATAAGGGTTTAAAGTGATGGGATTTATGAGCCAGGCGTGGCTTCCTCAGGACAGATTTTAAAGAGATCCAAACCTCTGAATTCTGCTGAGGTTCTTTGTCCACGTGTGACAGGAAAATGGGAATATCCCTGTGGGTAGTGACAGGAAAAAGGGGAAATTTCAAATAGAAATCACACATGACTTCCCTGCAGTTTATCCCCATTTGTTTCCAGCTTTAGGAAGCTGAAAGCCAAACCATTCATCCATCCTTATCCACTGGAAGGAAAACTTCCTGCCACCAACCAGCTGAGCCTCCATGGGAGGAATGTTCTGCAAATCTGGCAGTGCAAAGCTATTAGGGTTTCTTAAAAAAAAAAAAAAAAATCCAACCACCTACCCCACTTTGAGGGGTGAATTTGAAATTTAAATCCAAAAACCAGCAGAAAAAATGTAATGTGTTCCTCCAGCAGCCAGCAATAGAAGTTCCCCAGCCACAGTCATGAAAAGTATAAAAAAACCCCAATTATTTTTGAAAAGAAAACCCCAAGCCCAGGGAGAGGCACAGAGGTGCTGTGTCCCATCTGTTTGCAGCAAAAAACCACAAACCCAGCTCTTTCCCCCCAAAACTCCACTCTCCAGGCCAACATCACCCAAGCAAAACATCTGGGAGCTGCACCCCCAATTTTTCCTCCCCTCATACCAGGTAAAACAATTTCTTCTTCCTTTCTGCTGTCCAAAGCTGCAGCTCCCAGGCTTTGGAAGCTCCAAGTTGTGTTTCCATGAGTCCCAGCATCCCCCCAGCCACACAGAGCCATAACCAGCCACAGCCAAGCCCATCTTTGCTTATTAAACCATTTATCACTTCAAATTGAATTGTAATTAGGAGGAAATGCAGCAGGTCCCTGTGAGGAGTCATTGAGGAAGCAGCTTCTGCTGTTGTTGTTCTCACTAACACGGAGCTATTGCTGCCCAAATGAGGTTCCTGTGCAAAAAAAACCTCATCACAGCTGCTCACAAACATCCCAAGAGCTGCTGATTTGGCCAGCACCTCTTCCAAAACTCCTTCATGTCCACTAAATTCAGCATTCCTGAATTTCCAAGCAGGGATGTTGATGCTGTAAACAAGAGCTGGGCACAAAGGAAGGAAGGGTTGATGCAGTGCTCCATCCATCATCTGCTCCAAGTTATCTGGGAAAAAGGATTCCAGCAGGACAGCTCAGAGAGAGGGTGGGCTGTGACCCCAGCCTGTGTTTTTCTGGATCTTGGACCCATCCTGCTGCTCAACCCATGTCTTGTGAGGAAAATCCAACCTCTTCCTCCCACTCCTCCCCAAAAAGATTTTTAAGGCAGGAATCAATTTCTGGTTGAGAGAAGGGTAAAGCACCCCAAAGGCAACGATGTCATAACACATTTTGGGACAAAACAGCACTCAACCACAGAGAGACGATAAAATTTGCACTTTTGAGGAGGGCAGGCAGCATTTGGGAGCTCAGCTGCAACAGGGCAGCTGCGATGGGACCAGCACATCTGGATGGGGTGTCCCAAAAACCACCCTGGGAACCTCCACAAAAACCAGCAACTGCTTCTGCAGATTTAATGGCCAACCCACCAGCCTGGAGTAAAATCAGAGTTTAAATATGTGGGGTATTTTCTGTTTCACAGAGTTAATATCAGTGTGGGAGCCACAAATGGCTCATTCAAGCCTTGAGCAGTGAGAGAAGGGAGCTGATGCTTTGGGGAAGGAGCAAACATTTCCTTGGCAGACTGACTCAAATAATAAATGGTGGCAGCTTGAACCCCCTCCAGGAGGCTGGGATTGGAGGAACTTGGAGAGATGGATTAATGGGCAGAGATGTGATGCTGCCAGCCAGATAATAAACAACTGAGAAGAGGAGATTTGCAGAAAAATGCTCTTTTATTTCATATTGCCAGGCAAAGGCAACGACTCCAACTGGAATTTGGCCAGATCACAGTTAAGATTTCTTCAGGAGAGTGCCTGTGGATGTTTGATGGAGATGGCCTCAGCTCTCCTGATTTACAGAGATCCCAGGAAAGGCCTGGAAATGCTGCTTGGGTGAGGTGACTCCAGGATTTGCTTTGAACAAACAACTCTGACCCACCACTGCCTTTAACCCAACTCTTTGCCTTGAGCTCACCCCAATATTATCCACTCATCCCTCCCAAAGCAGCAGGAGCTGCCCACACCCTGGTTTTCCATCCAAGCCTGGGGCTCCAGCCCCAAGCCAGGATCCTGCTGGCCATGCAGCAGATGGCTCTGGTGGCACTTGTCACTTATTCCTGCTGCTCCCAGGCGGGTGGGTGACAGCCCAGAGGCACAAGGGTCTCTTTAGAGCCCTCCCAAGGACAGTGGTGCCACAAAGTTTTCCTCCTGCCGAGGGAAGGGGCAGAAAAGGCTCCAGGTCTAAGGAGGATTTGGGCAAAGCACAAGGGAGGGGTCACTCTGCCACCCCCTCGGCTCCTGGGAGGCAGCTCCACCCAGAGCCCCCCACATTCCCTGGATAAAACCCAAAGAAAAAGGTTCATGGATCAACCCTGTGTGACACCCACCCTGGTAACCCCAGTCTGGCTGCTGGGCCTCCCCTCCACAGCTCTGCAGAGAAGCATTAAATAAAAATACAATAAATTTTATCATATCTGCCATTTCCATCCCCACGTATCCGCCCAAAGAACTTCCTGAAGCATCCCAGGTGCTGCCTGGAGTATCCAAACCACAGTTCAGGAGCAGAATTCCATACATTTATCACCCCTTTTTGCCCTGTGACCAGTTGCTCTCAGGGCTGCAGAGGCAGCCTCGACCACATTGTGCTGCCAGCTCCCAATTGCAAAAAAAAAAAAACCAAACCAATCCTTATTTTCACTTGCAAAACCCTTCTAGATGTCTGCTGGAAAACAGACTCGGAGGGCAGGCTGCCTGTTATCTCCTGTCAGGGAAGGAGCCAGAGCTGCCACCTAAGCTGAGTCTGCTGTCAATTCATATGAGGCTGGTGATTCAGGCTGCTCAGAGACAGCTGGGCTGACTCAGTCCCTGGATGAGCTTGTCTCTCTCAGTTACCTGCCAAGAAAAGCCCCTCTAATGAGCTGATCCTAGACATGCAGGGTTGAGGCAACTGGAGCAGGAAAATCCCACTCGTGCTGCTCTCACCTTTGTTTTCCAGCACAGCAAGCACGGAGCTCTGCGTGGCTCCTGTGCCCACTCTCCCAGCCAAAAGCAGCCCCATCTGCTTTGCAGCTGATCACCCATCCATATTAGTTAGATTTTTATGATTTGCTTCAGGACCTCATGGGGTTTTTTGGAGGTAACCCGAGGCTCAGACGACTCTTGTCCTTGGAAGGTGACGGGAGATGCCTGATGGCCACTGAAGATTTTTATTTGTGTGTGCAGCTCTCCTACTCTGCCCTCACAAGCAGTAAATCCACAAACAACTCTAAAATAAGCATTGCCAGGAACAAAAGAGAAAAGCAGAACTGGAATCCTTGCAGGAAAGGGGAGGAGATTCAGAAGGAGAGGATGGCACTGTCAGATGGGGAGGAATCCCTCACCCTCATCGCTCCCCGTGACACCGCCCCGGTGTCTGGGCTTGCAGCAAGTGCAGGGCTCCTGGTACAAGAGCAGCATTCCAATCACACAATTCCCTGCTTGGAATCACAGCCCGGGCTCCCCACACCCCCTCCAGCTGATGGGAGTTGTTGGATCAGCACTGAGCCCATGAGCAGTGCAGTCTGCTCCTCACCCCACCTGCACGTACAGCACCCCATGAGCCAGACACATCCCTGCAGACAGCTCTGCTGGGAAAAGAGTCCCAAATCCCTCACCCAGACAGCCCAGCCTCAGTAATGGACCAAACAGGCAGCAAGGCTGGCGCTGCCTGCCCATCCTGCACCCCTCTGTCCTCCCCCAGGTGACTCCGTGTGCCTCAACTCTCATTAAAGGGGCACGGGTCTCACAGGTAACGAAGATCCTGTGAGTTCAGAGGAACTGGGAAAGAGGGAACAGATCCCAGCAAGGGGAGGAGCAGGATTTGGCAGTGGAAAGCCCTGCATGGCAGAACAGATGCTCTGCAGCTGGGCCAGATGGTCCCCAGCTGCTGCCTGGGACAGGACACTGCATCCTCCAGGAGCTGAGGTTTGCCTGATGGCATGGAGGGTGCAGGAAAACTCAGCCTGCCCTGGCTCTGTCTGACAGAACAAATGAGACACTGGGACACCTCAGCTCTCACTCCTCCCTGCTCTAATGCAGCCACCTTCTCCAAATTGCCATCCCCTGACAATTAACACAGCACTGCACGAGCTGCCAGGCTCTGCCATTAATTCCAAACCAGGCTCTGCTCAGGAAGGAATCAGGATTTATTGTCTTGGCCCCGCAGCTGTCACCATGAGAGGCTTCAGGAGGCCAGGGTGGGTCTCCTGATGAGCAATGGGTGAAAAGCCCTCTCTGAGCCCACCCTGACCTGCTGCTCCCAGGAGCAGGTGATGCCAGAACAGCCAAGCACAAAAGGAATTGCAAATCCCACTTGGAACAACGCATTTGCTTTTTTATCCACTCCAAAAATGTTGCTTTTGATGCCCCCATTGTGCCCTCCTCAGCCAGCAGACATGTTGCAATCCAATGATGGAGAAGGAAAAGTTGATAATTTTGGGGGATTAATCAATGCAGCCAAAAATTCCGAGGTGGGGATTGCCCACAGCTGCCCAGGGGTTTCCTTTTGCTGCCCAGCCCTGGGAAACACTCCCACAGCAGCCACAATGATGTTCCTGTCTCACCTGGAAGCCTCGTGGACCAGAAGAAATCAATCCACTCCTGCACACACAATGAGAGGCTGCAACCCAAGAGCTGCTGTCTGAAAGCTGCTCCCACTTGCCAGCCCCGAGCTGATTATTATTGCATTAGCCGTGGAGGGATGCATTGTTAAGGCTCAATGGATGCTCAGCTCTGCTTCCAAAGGATGGAATTTCGGGCTGCGAGACTGTAGGAATGTTTTGGCATCCTTGAATAGGTGCTGGAATAAAACCTCAGATATTTCTGATTCAGAAAACAAGCATCAGTGATTCCTCATCACGGCTCTCTCCCAGAGTTATTAAAGGGAAGTAATTGAAGGCATCTTTGAGAGACACAAATATTCAATTAACTCTCCAAACTGGCTGCTGTGGAATAATGCAAGCATGACAAAAAGATAATTTAAGTGAACAAATTGCAGCTGACTCCCATAAAATCATGCCAAGCCTTTGTTTTTTTGGGCCATTTACACCATTGCAGGAGCCTGGGTGGGAGAATCACAGGGGAAAAAATAGGTTTGGATCAATAGCAATACCTGCATATACCAAAATCCATGTTTATCCCTGATTTTTTCTTCCACCAAGGAGAGTGGAATTACTCAGCACAAGAATCTGGCTGAGGATCACTGCAGGAATTAGGAGATTTTTGCAAGGTAAAGATTTAGAAGGAACAAGATACAGAGAGATTTTAGCTCAAAGCAAAAGAGGAGGAAGTAGGGTTAAACTAGACATTAAAATAAAAGCTCCCTGAACTTTTTTCCATTAAAATTTATCCTCAGGAAGAGCCTATACCATGAAACCACTTAATACCTTCCTAACTGTTAAAAGGGAATCCCAGCAAAGGAGAAAAAACAACCCAATCCCACAGCACCAAACTCATTTTCTGAATTAAGACAAAGCAACAGGAGTGGAATAAAAATAAAGGTTTCCCCAAGCATCACCCAAGTAATTAATATGGACAACATGAATTCTAATTCTTTCATTTGCAAATCCAGCATCACCAGTTAATCTCAAGCATGGACAAAGTCCATTAATAAAGCAGATTCCTGTAATGAGATTCAAAGCAATGGCAAATCGATACATTGAAAAGAAACAACAACTTGTGTGGTTAAATAATCTACACTTTGTATAATAACATCAGTGCTGTGAGGCTGGGTGGTTATGTGGAGACAAATTCCAGAGCAATCCCAGCAGAAACACCCAGGAAGAAAATCAGACTGAGGTGGGGAATGTTCCCAGCTCAGGGGCTCTGGGGTGAGATCCATGAGCCAAGGGAAAAATCTTCCTCACACTCTGTGGAACCTCTCCTGAACAGCCCCACAAAGAGGAGACAAATTCCAGAGCAACCCCAGCAGAAACACCCAGGAAGAAAATCAGACTGAGGTGGGGAATGTTCCCAGCTCAGGGGCTCTGGGGTGAGATCCATGAGCCAAGGGAAAATCTTCCTCACTCTCCATGGAATCCTACCTGAGCAGCTCCACAAAGAGCTGGGGGATCCCCCAGAAGCTTTTCAAAGAGTGAGGGGGGATGATTTCTGTTCAGATCCTTTCTCAGTCCCTCTGGTCTCACCCTGGGTGTCTCCTCTCCAGGATGAGCCAGTTCTGGAATCCAGCAGCCTCTGGCAGGACCTTTCCTGTGCCCCCACTGCCAGCTCCTGCTCACTGACCAACACCAACCCACTGCCTTTTTTTGGCACCTTTGGTGCCTCACAGCTCCCTGTCCCCTGAACAAAAGGAGAAGCTGAGTCCCAGAAAGTTAAACCCAAACCCCCAAACTCGCACTGCTCCCTCAACATCCCCATTCCCAAACACCTTCAGCTGGGAGGCCACGGCTCTGCTCTTCTCCTCCTCCTCCTCTGGGATATCTCCTCTCAGGCTTGCCAAAGTCAGAAAACCTCTTAAATACCTGATTAACTACAAGCACATGTTTAAATCCCGCTGGAGCCAAAGGGGTTGGCTCAGCAGAGCGCTTCACACAGGTTTTTGTTAAACAAAACTTCTTTCCTCCACCCAGTTCCCTTCACAGGGGAAGCACTGGGACAGCCCAGAGCAAGATGCAGCTCAAGTGAGCAGTGGAAGAAGCATTTTGTACAAAATCGGGGAATGAGGGATCCCAGGGGACACAGGCTGGGCTGATGGAGAGTGCTCTGCCCTCCAGAGCCAGCAAACATTTCCAGTAAGTGCCATTAAAATCCTGCTCCTTATTTCACCACACACCAGGCTCCAGAAGGGCCAGAGGGTGGTGGCTGCTGGTCCTGAGCCCCGGAGATGTGACAGATTAACCCCAAAATGGCCTGAGAGCCTCTGTGCTTGGCTGAGAAGGGAAATGCAGCCCAGGTTTCACTGGGGGTGCTGAACAGACACAGTGATAAACAGCTTTTCTGTGCCCTGCCTGTAGGGTCTGGGTCCTCTGTGAGGGAAAGGGCTGCTCCCTGCACCCCCAAACCCACAGGACCCCCATGCCAGGCAGGGAGAAGCAGGAACACCCCTCCTGCTGGGACAGGCAGGATCGTGTCCTGTTTCCAGCAATAAAAAGTGTCAACCCTCCCTCCCAAAATACGAATATTTCTGCTTTGTTTGACACTCAGGGCCATTAAATTGCTGCTGTTGATATTCCATTTCCCAGTGGGGATGCCAGAGGAGCTCGGGAGGACCAGACACAAAACACATCTGGGTCCAGGGAGCTCCTGCCAGGGGAGTGGGGCCTGGGAGGGATCTGTGGCCCCAGGGATGAGAAGGAGCCATGGGCTGGGTGATGAAAACCACACCTGGAGCTCCCTTTGCAGGAGAGGATCCCTGGCAAAGCTGCTGCTCAGGGCAGGAATTTCCTTCCTCTCCTTTCCCCAGCCCTGACCCTTGAGGACCAAAGGACACCCAGGGACAAGGCAGGGAGCAGCTCCAGAGCAGGAATATCAGCAAAGCATCCGTGTCTCCATGCCCTGGGATGTTCCCTTAATTCCCCATGATGTGACAGCACCCCAGGGAGAGGAGCAGAGGCCTGGAATGGGTGACAGAGCACCCTGCTAATCCCTCCTGCTTCCCCAGGGTGTCTGAGCCTTCCTGGGAGCACTCAGCTGGATCCCATGGAATGCTGTGGCCACGGGATATTCCCACAGGTTTCTCCTACTCGAGCCCAGAATATTGATTTTCCAACTCCAAAATAGCCAGCACTGAGATTTTTTTATACCAGCATCTCCTCCTGAAGTTAACAGCAGAGGAAGAACCACCCCAGAAACTTTCAGGACACAGCACCAACTCCTTAATCTCATTTCCCAGATCCAAGCAGGCTGAATAATCCCTGAAACCTGCTGCAGGATGATGAGCTGAGCAAGAGGAAAGCCAGGATGAGCTCATTGTGCTGAGCCTCCCCTGCCCTGCTCGGGTCCCACCGAGACATCCACAGCCCTGGGCTGGAATTCCTCACACGGCCACAAGCAGCTGATTTCAATATCATTAAAGTGTGACTAATGCAGACTTTGAGCTGGTTTTAAAGTGGAGGAGGCACTGGTGTGTGGTGGATCAGACACCTCCAGCCTCACACACGGGGTGTGGGTGAGCCATGGGGTGGCATTTAGCACACAGTGACACCAAACCCGCCTTGGGACCTTCTCCTGTGCTAAGAAATGCCCGAAATTCATGCCTGGAAGAAAGATTCTCTTTTGCAGGGCATGAAACAGGAAGAAAAAAAATGTTGGTTTTCTCTGAAGGCCCACAGGCTCATCCAAAATTACCAGCGACAAGTAAAGAGGTTGGGAAAAGCTCTGTCTGAGAGCCAGGCTGACTCCATCTGTGTTATCTTTTCCCTTTTTACTTTATCTCCCCTGATGAGCCTGCTCAGGAACAGATAAGGAGCCACAGGTCAGCTCTGTCACTTCTGTGCACTTCATTTCTGGTTTTGGGAATTCCCTTCCCCTTTACCAGAGGGATGCTCAGCCCTTCTGCTCCTCCATTCCCTCTGAAAAATGAGGAGAAGCTTTTCCCTGGTAAAGAATCCTGGAGTTATTTAGGGTGGAAAAGCTCAAATCTGACCACGAACCCACCACTAAACCATGTCCCCACATCCACACTTGCCATAAACCCCTCCAGGGATGGGGATTCCAGCATTTCTCTGGTGGGACAGCCTGCATCCTGCTGGCTCTGGGGTGGCTCAGTCAGGGCTGGAACACCCAGAGGAGCTTGGGCAGGGCTGGGTCCCACCAGGATTTTGCACAATTTCATTCCCATCCTCCTGCAATCAATGGAATGGTCTCAGCCTGTGGGAATGGCACTGTGTTCCTGCCTTTGGGAATATTCCAGGCTCCTGTATTTTTGCCCTCCTCCAAAGGGAGGGCACAGAAGCAAACACGAGTCCTTGTGGAAAATAAAGCTGATTTATGGGATGCGGCGACACTAAAAGGTCTTTTTTTAAAAAAGATATTTCAGGAGAAGAGTTTGGCTGATTTGTTTTCTTTCAGGAGAGGAGTTTGGCTGATTTGTTTTCTTTCAGGAGAGGAGTTTGGCTGATTTATTTTCTTTGTGTTGGTGGAGAACAGCAGCTGATGGGCAAGAGATGAAAGCAACCCAAGCAGAGATTCCTCACCACATTTCAGGGAGTTCATCTCATCTAAGAACTGCTTTACATCTTAAAAAAGGATGGAGAAATTTCTCAGAGCCCAAACTTGCACTGGTGCAAGGCTGACCCTTTCACTGGGTCTCCATCCTCCTCTGGTGGGAAGGAAACCCAAGGGAAAGCCAAGCTGTGCATGGAGGGCTCAGGAAAGCACCAGAGCTGCTCCTGTTTTACAGTTCAGCCTTTCCAGTGCCATGGACTGGGAAGTCAGCTTTGGGACATTCTTCCCCCGCCAAGAAATGCCAGGAATTCCTGCCTGGAAGTGGCACGGTTCCAGCAGCTGGTCCCCACGTGGGAGCAGGGCTGTGCACACCCACGGCCCCTGTTTGCTTACGAGGCACCCAGGGCTTTCACAGGGATGCACACATCCTAAAATCCAGGAAAACTGGGAGTCCTGGCAGCTCCTGGGGCTGCTGACCCCTTTGTTCTAAAGCAGCGAGGCAGGAGAGAATAATGCCAAGGAAAGGACTGGATTTTTACAGGGGAAAAGGAGATTTTGGAGGGCAGACATTGTGCACGTCCAGCTGAGACACATCTCCCCATCCCAAACCCACAAATCTGTGCAAAGACTGGTTTGGTTTGGAAGGGACCCTAAAGCTCTTTCTAAGTCCCTCTAACAAGAAGCAGCATGTTAGTTCCCTGAGTATTTTTATCCACCTTAAAAATACAGATAAGATTTAGCATTACACAGACATAATTAAAAACACAGTACAATATTGTTTTGCATTTTTAAAATAGAACAAATCACTAAAAACAAGATGGCATTAAGGTCAAAAACCCCTCTGCCATGGGCAGGGAAACCTTCCATAGACCAGGGTGCTCCAGCCTGGCCTTGGACCCTTCCAGGGATCCAGGGGCAGCCCCAGCTGCTCTGGGCACCCTGTGCTAGGGCCTGCCCACCCTCCCAGAGAACAATTCCTGCCCAAAATCCCACCCCAATCTCCCCTCTGGCAGCCCCTTAGCATCACCCACACCGGTGACACTCTGTGTTTTTGGGGTACCTGGTGAAGAGTTCCCCTGGAATCCAAAGAGAGGGTGAAAAGCAGAGTCCCAAATTCAGCAGGAGCAGCTCCACACCTGCAACCACCAGGGCCCTGCTGAATTCCCCTCCAAAGGCAGCACACACAGCCCAGCTGTGCTGGGCAGGCACTCTGCATCCCATGAACAGCCTGATATCCTGGGAATGGCACACACACAATAAAACCTGGATTTTGGCTGCTGGAGGAGAGGCAGCCCGGGGAAGGCGACTGCTGAGAGGAGGCTTTGCTCTTAAAATACACCCAGAAAAATAGGGGAGGGAATGGAGGAGACCAGCATGGGCAAATTACCCTCAGTTTTTGCAGGAAAGTTTCCCATTTCCCATCCTGAGGCTCAATCAGTGCTGGGCTCTACACCACAGGGAGCTGGGAACCTCACCCCTGACTTGTATCAACAAAGGAAAGTCAATTTGGGGGATTAAGGGAAGAAGCAAAGCATTTCCCACATTTCACTCCATGCTTGTGTGTTTTTATTTGCAGCATCAGGTTTTTAACCACCAGGTAGAGCAGGGCTGGGATTTGGCATTTGATATTTGAAGAAGTTTGGAAGGTAAAATCTTTCTTGAAGGCTTTCACAGCAACTTCCCTGTCTGGCACCAGGGAATTCAGGTGCTCCTTTGAGGATCCATCTTGGCATGTGCCTCCAAACTGGAGGTGGGATCCTCCCAGCTGCCTCAATCTCTCCAGAGGAACCCAAAAGTAAAGGATTTGGGCTCATCAAAGCCACCAGGAAATGCCCAAACTTGCCAAGGAAGAATTAATCACTGGGCTGGCCAAGGATTCAATTCAGTGACATTCAAATTCAATTCGTGCTGCTCTATAAAATAGCTTTAAACTTTAAAGACATTTGCTTTAAACCACCCAGATTTCAAACCAGCTAGTTAAGGTGATGCAAACCTCTGGTCAGGCTTTAATTTTAAAACTGAAAAATTTATTTCAGTTTAAACAGCTCCTGTTAGCCCAGGTAGGCAGGACATGGCTGCCAATGATTTTAGGGAAGTCAGTGATAAAAACAAGCAGAAAAGAGTGAAGTGCAAACACAGCTTTGGGGAGAGTTTGGTTCTCTCAGAAGGACAAAGAAAACATCTCAATTTCAGTTAATTCAAATGTTTGACTCCATGATCTTAAGGGTCTTTTCAACTTAAATTATTCTGATTCACTTAGTCCAGTTTAACACAGAATTTCAGCAAGGCAATGAAAAAATCAGGAGTACAAAGCAGAAAAGCACATTTTCCAATCTACAAGTGAAACTTCAACCTGAGAGACCAAGATGTGTAATTATGGTGACCAGAAATGGAATTCACGATGTACAATTAATACTCCACTTAATGAATTAACCAGTTTTAAATGCAAAATCTGTTTTGAGACATTTGTCTGCTTTCTTATCCAGCACATTTTGGGTTTATTAACCGATCAAAAAACATTAAAAACCACTTTGCTGCTCTTTAAACTTGTTTTCATTTCCCTCTAACTCGAGTCAGAAATACAAAAGGATCAATCAATCAATCCTGAAAAACCCAAATTCATCATTTCCCACCAGAATAAAAACACAAAATTCCTCACCCAGCCACACAGCTGCCTAAATAAATGTCCCCAGATACACCAGGCTCCCTCCTCAGAAAAGGAAGTATCCAATTACACCAAGCAGCAGCAGCTTTTTACAACCAAGCAGGAAAACATCCTCTTTCTTACAGAGTGACCCCCCCCAAAAAAATCCTAACCACCAAAAACCTGGCTGCTTAAATCAAGATTTAACTCAGCCCTGCACGATTTTGGCTGCATGTCAATCACGAGTGTAGATCATTCACACTCTCATCCCAAATTGCTTCTCTGCAAGCCCAGGAAGCCCACAGAGACATCTGGGAGCAAGATTCCCCCCAAAATCCTCTCTGGAGAGGGGAGAGCTGTATCCAAATCGATGGATAAATGGAGATAAAGGCAGGATTTGGGATGAACCAAGGTTTTGGGGCTGTTTGGTGAGGTTTGAGTCCTGTTTCTGCAGAGATTTGGGTTTCCCTGCCCTGATTTTGGGCTGAACCAGGAGCTGGGGTTTGTTCAACACCAGCCAAAGCTGGGGTGGAGGCTGCAGCAGCTCCCACTCATCCTCGTGCAGGGAATTTGGGTTCTTTTCTTGAGGTCCAATGTGAGAAATGGAGATCCAGGGAGCTCCCAAGGCCTCCAGCACTGAGGCTCATAGTGCTTGATCTAAACAGTAAGGATTTAAACAGTAAAGGTAAAACTGGCATTTATAGTCCCTATAGAAATGTGGTTTAAGCACGTAGAAACATGCCTTACATAAGCAAATAAGTATGTTAAGCAAAATATTAGAAAATATCAAAGCTTAGCAATAAAACCTGTTATAGAGCTGTTAGAAGTAAAAGGCACAGCAGTAAGTTTTTGTGGAATTATATGATTGGATAAAGAGAAGCATTGCAGTAGAAACATAGCAATTAATGATTGGTTTATGAAGAGAACGTTGTGGAAGTGGTTGACTGGATAAGAAATTTATAAAAGACATTGCAACGAGAATTAAAGTGGTTTTCTGGTGTCATGGCACTGACTGCAACAACCTAAAGGTCTCACTGTTCCCTGAGATGGATTTTGCAATAAATCACCCTTTAATTGCCACATCGGTTGACCCTGTCTGGTCTGGGTCCTGAACAGTCCAACCCCCCCCACCTCCAGTGTTCCACTTCCCACTGGAGCTGGGGATGCCCCAAATCCCAAAAAACCCCCAGGAGCCGTGTGCTCCGTGGGAGCAGCTCCGCAGGCAGGCTGGGAACGGGGACAGAGGTGTCCCAGGAAAAACCCACAGCACATCCCCGGCCAAAACAACCATTTCCCACCACAGGCTGCTCTCCTTCCTCAGCAGCCTTTGCCTTCCCCTGCTGGGATTTCACTGCTGAGCCAAAATCCCGGCCCTGGGGAGGGTGGGAGGGAAGGAGCAGCCCTGCAGTGATGCCTTAGGTTTTAGCTTTTACATTNAGAGGATGGAGCTTCATAATCTGATTTAATTGGACAATTAAATTGGACAATTAACTCCGATATGTAAATGGACCAGAACTTATCAAAGTGTGAAACCTCGTGATTGTTTGTCCATTTTGTGCTCATTTTGGGGTTCATTTGGGTGTGGTCTGGCTGCACTCCTGTGCTGCCCAAGTGTGCCCAGTGAGGCTCTTTAATAAATCCCTGCTTTATCCTTTTGCTCTGTCCCAGCTCAGCCTGCAGAAGGGATCAGCAGAACAAGGCAGGAATTATCTGCTCCCAGCCCCAAGTGGGCTCAGTTTAAGCATCCCCTGGGACAGGGGAAGAGGCTGCTCTGGGAATTTCCCAGCCCTGGGGCTGAGGATCCCAGACACAGACTGGCTCCAAGCCCTGTGCTCTTCCAGCAGGCAAAGCCAGGGAATCTGTGCACAAAGGGAGATGAAGGCACAGGAACCATTCAAGGAGTTTTTAGGATCGTGTTTCCCAAGCTCGTCCTTGGAGTGGGAGGAAGGGACAGACAGAGCTCGCCCACCTCGGTGTGTTTTGTCTGCTGGAGGGTAGAAAACAGAACGAGCTGCAGGGCCTGTCCCTAACACCCATTTCCTCACTTTATGTGGCTGGAAGAAAGCAAGGAGCTGAAAAACCCAGCACACAAATCCCCATCCCCCCAAAAACCCCGCACACTCCCTGCTCCAGGCTGGCTGATTGGCCTCTGTTAAATTACCAAACCTTCATTTCAACACAAGTGCTGTTAGAACTGGAATTAATCTCGCTGCTGGGCAGTGCCTCGCTGAAATCTCCTCCAAATGCAATCCCTGGGCACTCACGGGAATGGGCAGCACCAGTGGGAGCAGGAACTGGGCTGGAAAGATGCACAGAAACCAATCCCACGGGCAGAGGGGACATTCGAGGACTGGAATGAGCAGCCAGCAGCAGGACCCGGGGCTGAGGAGGTGCAGACCTCAAGGAAAAGCTCCATGGGCCAACAAGGATTTTGGAAACGCTGGAAAACACAGGAATACAAAGAAAATCCCCCCAGCAACACCAAACCCGGGTCCTGCTCTGCAAAGCAGGACAGCCAGGACTCTGGGAAGATTATTGTGATATAAAGAGGCCCTGAGGAATGAGATATCCACTGAGATACCCAAAGGCTTGAGGAAAAGGCAGCTCCCTCCCCTGGGCTCTGCGGCGTGTCCAGGCTCTCTCAGAGCTCAAAGCCTCGCACAAAGGAAGTGCCTCTGACTTTGAAAGACACCAAGTCTGAAAGATAAAGAGTCTTGGAAAGATCTGAGGGTGCTGGGAAGCTCCAAGCAGTTCCTGCTCTCCAAGCAGCAGGGTCAGAGCCAGGAGTAATTGGAGCTAAAACCTTCGGTCTGGAGAGGAATGGAAAGGACAATTTGCTTTTCCTTTTAGAGGCAAGATTAAATTTACCATGCAGTGATCTTTTCTCCAAAATTTGAAAGAGGAGGCTGAGGCACACAAGCAGAAAGAGAAATGGAATCAGGCATTAAATCATATTAGGCATTTGGCCAGGACCTGAAGATGTTGAATACTAAAAAAATTCCACATCGCTTGTGGGAGAATGAAATGAATATTAATATAAAACCCCCTCCCTGAGCTAAGAGAAGGCCACAGCCACAAATCCCCCAACACATCAAACGCTGAAGCTGCAGTACACTGAATTTCAGGTGCATCCCCCCCATTGCTGCCCCCAGAGCCCCGATGGGTGTGCAGGGAGGGCTCTGCCCACACAGCCTCACACCCACGCTGCACAGGAGACATCCTCCCACCCCGGCCTCTCACTGTCTGAAACAAGATGAAAAGAAAAAAAAGGGGAAAAAAAGGTGCATGGCAGGCTGTCTAGAGCCCTGAGCTGCTGCATTTCACATCAGGTGTGAAAACAGCAGAGCCTGGGGGGAAAAAAGACACATTTCTGCTATTATATAAACAGAGAAAGTGCTGAACAGGGGTGAGGGGGACAACAAGCATTAACTTCTGCCAGCTGGGAGATTTCTGCCTGCACTGAGGGCAGGACCTGATCCTGTGCTCCAGATGCCCACAGCACACAGCCCAGCCTAACCCAGCCCAGCTCAGCCCCCAGTTTACATCACATCCCACCTCTCCCAGCCTTCCTCTCCCCCCAAAACCACGTTTCCCCCAGGAGCAGCAGCAGCAGCCACCTTCCAGGGGTGTTCATTAAATCATTAAATCATTAAATCCTTAAATCTGATCCTGGGCCTGGACAAGCAGGATGGACACATCCACCTGCAAATCCCACAGGGATGGAAACAGAGCAGAAGGGTGGGATGCAGGCAGAGATGCCTGTGAGGGAGCATCTTACAGCAGGGCAGGGTTTGGGAACACGGAAGGAACCCTTTTTGGGGCAGGAAACACCCCATCGCTGTCACAGATATTTGTTGTCAACGCCTCCAGCAGCCTAAGGGTTAAAAAGGGCTGTGGGGAGCCCTGGTGGGGTTTCATCAGCAGCTTGAAGCAGAGGAAATGAGCGTTCACCCCACTCAGAGCAGGGTTACCCAACTTCCACCCTGCAGGGCCAGGGCAGGGCCCTCCCTCAGCCCCAGCAGCTCCCACTGGAGGGAAAACAATCCCAGTCCTGCAAAATTCCTCATCCCTGTCCTTGCTGGCAGTGCCAGCCTGGGAGGAGCCCAGAGACCCCCGGCTGGGTCACCTCCGGTGCATCAGCTGCTCTGAGCACCAGGAGGGAGCAGATATTCACCCGTGGGGCAAACACAGGCAGGCTGAGCTCCTCCAGCATTCCTGGGACACAGGATGGGTTCCTTGGGAATGCTGCCCCACGGCTGGGCTGCACAGGGCCAGCAGCAAGCACAGAGCCCAGCCACAAGTCTTTACAACTCTGCTCTTGTGTCTCAAGGAAGCCACAGGAGCCCAAAGTGAGCTGTCTCCAGCAGCATTTTTAAATTTTGGTTTTGGTGTTTTGCTATCCCCACCGGCCAAGCCCCTCTTCCAATGAAGATATTCATCATTAATTAATGAAACATCCCCGTGCCACACAGTGCCCAGGCTGCTCAGGTCGTGTCTTGCTCCCCACAAACTCTGGCTGGGAAATCCAGGGCTCAGCCCGGGGTGGGGCAGGGGCACAGAGCAGGGGAAATCTGTGGAATCAAACTCAGGGATCCCAGGCTGGAATTTGTGGGATCAACCCCAGGGATCCAAGGCTGGAATTTGTGGGAGCAACCCCAGGGATCTCAGGCTGGAGTTTGTGGGATCAGCCTCAGAGATCCCAGGCTGTTTGTGGGATCAACCCCAGGGATCCCAGGCAGTTTATGGGATCAACCCCAGGGATCCCAGGCTGTTTGTGGGATCAACCCCAGGGATCCCAGGCTGTTTGTGGGATCAACCTCAGAGATCCAAGGCTGGAGTTTGTGGGATCAATCCCAGGGATCCCAGGCTGTTTGTGGGATCAATCCCAGGGATCCCAGGCTGTTTGTGGGATCAACCTCAGAGATCCAAGGCTGGAGTTTGTGGGATCAATCCCAGGGATCCCAGGCTGTTTGTGGGATCAATCCCAGGCTGTTTGTGGGATCAACCCCAGGGATCCCAGGCTGTTTGTGGGATCAACCCCAGGAATCCAAAGCTGAAGTTTATGGGATCAATCCCAGGGATCCCAGGCTGTTTGTGGGATCAACCCCAGGAATCCAAAGCTGAAGTTTATGGGATCAATCCCAGGGATCCCAGGCTGTTTGTGGGATCAATCCCAGGCTGGATCACAGCCAGGGGAGCTCTGCCACAGGGTCTGCACGCTTTGGAGGGCACAGAGCAGGTTTGCTCCCAGTCTTTTCCTGCAAATGGGATTTTTCTGAGGTGTTTCTGCCCCTTTGGGGCCCTGACCCCTCTCCCCTGCCCTCCACACCCCAGCACTGCCCACCCCAGGCTGGCACTGCAGAGATTCCACCTTGCAAGTGGTGCCACACCTTGGACCTTGGCATTTGGCTCCTGGCCACGCTCAGCACCCCAGAATTTATTGCCACCTTTTGCTTTCTTTTCCCCCTTTCCCCATTTCCATTCCTGGAACTGCTGCTCACCTGCCCTGTGCAGGTGATGCTCAGATCTCCCGGATTCCTCCTCCTCCTCCTCTTCCTCCCCTCTCCCACCAGCCCCCAGAGCAGCAGCAAGAGCTCCACGTCGAGCCATAACCAATGGCAAATTCCTTGAGCACAACGTAATGTGCTGGGAAGCGCTTCCCCATTTCGCCTGGGAAAAGCGATCCGTTTTGGCAGCAGGGAGGAGGAAAACATGCTTTGTTTTACAAATCCTCTCCCCAGCAGGAGAGACACTCCCAGAATTTAATATACTGACAGCGCTTGGCTGCCTTAACCACTGAAACTCAAGAGTATGGGGGAGGAAAAAAAAAAAAAAAAAAAAAGAAGAGTAAAAATAAAAAGTGCCACGGTCTGTAAGAGTAAAACCTATCCTGCTGTGCAGCTGGTGGTACTGGGAAGAGTGGAGCTGGAATTCTCCCACCTGGATGGAGTGAGGGGTCTGAGGGTGGATTCCCATGTCCCAAGTGCTGGACACCCTGAGTGAATTCATTTTTTAGCCTCTCCCTGCAGCAGCTCCTTGCTGGAAAGCAGAGAAGATGCTGCCAGGTAAACCTAGGAAATCATTTCATGGCAGATAAATTCCAAATTATTCCATGCAGGAATTACTCCATGGACGGCCAGCAGCTCCCTCCAGGTGACTAGCAAGCCTCTGGCAACCCCAAACACCAGCCTAAATCAAATGTTAATTATTTCAGTGTCTTTCCACTGCATTTTTTGCCAAAAGCACCGTGAGGGAAAACACCTCAGCCGAGGAGAGCAGCAGGCACTTGTTGGGATTTGGGGGATTTGAATTTTGTTGAATTTTGGGGGATTTGAGTGTTGGGTTTGGGCTCCAGAGAAGAAAGAAGGAAAAAGAAATGAGGATTCTGTGTCTCAGGAGCTCGATGTTAAATTAGCCTGGCTGTGCCAGAGGAGCACAAACCCTTTGGAATGGCTGCTGGCAGCAGGAATAACAGGAGTGTTATTTTGGGGGCAGGCAGTGGGATCAAATTGCCTCCAGACTGGAGACCACTGCTGACCTCTCTGAGGAAGCAAAGTCTGTCTGCTCTTCACGTTTTTTACATTTTTAAACAACAACAACAAAATCACTCTGTATCTCAGTATTTTATAGTTGTTTGCAACCTCCAGGCATTCCCAGAAACACAAATTAATCCTTACAGGAGCCTGGAAGGAAAACAGCATCGCTGCCACCTCGGGGGAGGGAGAAGGATGGATAAATTCTAAATAAATGGGAGGAATGCAAAGGCCACAGTGGACATTGGTGCCAGTGGTGGGGTTGGGAGGGCAGGACCTGCTCCAGCAAGTTTAAAATACAGGATTGCAGCCCTGCCCTGATTACCAAACACACCTTTTGTGGGAGAAAAAAAAGCCCCCCAGACCTTGTCTTACAGTGAGTGGGTAGGGCAGGGTGTTATGACACGGAGACCTGAAACCCAAAGATTTTTAGCTCTGGCCATGTGCTCATCCTGCTCCAAAAAAAAATGTTTGGGTGGGATGCTGTCACCCACCCCTCACCAGCACACTGGGCTGGCTTCAAAGCCTGCTGAAGTCAGAGGAAAGGCTCCCAGTGACCTAAATGCCTGGGATTTAAAAAAAATCTCTGCTCAGAGCTGGGCACCAGGTCACTGGGTTTGCTGGGAAAAGCCAAGTTTTGCTGGAAAACCCCAATTTTGCTGGAAAAACCCCAATTTTGCTGGAAAATGCCCAGTTTTGCAGCAGCAGCATCACACAGCAGCATCTACATGGCCCCTCTGCAGGGGACACCCTAAAAATGGCTCAAGGAGAAGTCTCTGCCCCCCCAGGCTCATCCATCCACCCCTTTCCACAGGGGGAAGCTCATCCTTCTCCCCAAATCCTCACCTTCAGGCTGAGACACTCCAAGAGCTCAGCTCTGGAAGGTTCCTGCTGGAGTGGGAACAACCCAGGTGCCCCTCCCGAAATCCAGCTGCTGGAAAACTCCAGAGCAGCCAGGATTTGTTCAGTGGGGCATCCCACATTCCCTCCCTGGAGGCAGGGATTAATATCTCCTCATTAAAAACCTGCTTGGAGTCTATTATAGTATCTGGGACAAAGTGTTCTCTATTTTGACACTCTAAGATATATTTTATCAGAGTGAGCTCTTCAGAGACACTCTCTGCCAGAGATGCACCTGACTGTAACAGGTTCCTTGCTTCCCCCAGCAATTTAAGATTCATTTTTAGCTTTTTCTTCCCAATCTCCAGCGAGATGAGAGGGTTCCCCCGTGGTCAGGTTTGTCATTAGAGCATCCTAATGACACATGCCAGCTCCCTCACTCTGCACAGAGAGTGAGGACAGACCCGAGCCTCGCTGACAAAAACCAGTCTGGAGCCAGGGAGAACTTGAGAGTGATTCCTGGCACTTCACAGGCCCCAAGATTTATTTTTTTGGGGAGGTGTTTGAGATAAACACCCTCTAAAATTAGCAGCTGCCCTTCTGCCAGCTCACATGGGCTGCGACTACGATAAAGATTTGGCGTGGCTGGGAGGGTGCAACATTTGGGCTCTGATCTGCTGCCCAACTCAACCCCCACGGCCACACAGATCCCAAACGGAGAGATCACTGTCCCAAGGAATTCTATCCCCAACTCCCAGAAAGGCAGCACATTCAGCTCAGGAAAGATGTTATATCCCAAAGTTGAAAGTGGGGAGTTTTCCGTAAAAAACACAAATCACGGGAAACAGTTCAGATTTCTCAGCTGGGCTGCTCTGAAGATAACCCTAAACCTGCAGGGCAGAGGGATAAATGGAAATGGGCTGAATTGGGATATGCCCCAAACAACACACCCACTCGCTGAAAAGTTACCTGGACCAGAAAATGAGGGGGGAATAGAAATGTTAACAGCAAAAAAATTAAAAAAAAGCTAGCAGCAAACCCCAATCACAAAATCCCAATCGAAAACCAGGCTGGAGCAGTCCCTTGGACAGACTACAGGGCAGGAAAGCAGCTCCCGATGCCCAGCAGAGATTCGAGCAACTTTTCCCCGGGTGGCAGAACTGGTTACACCGAACAGCTGAGGGAGAAAACCCGAGCTGGAAGATGGATCTGCTTTAGATTTGCATGGAAAACTCGCTGTTCCTCAAAGCCCTGCACACCCCAGAGCCTTGAAAACGCCCAGAGCTCGAGTGTTTTTATCAGCACCTATCAGCAGAAAAGATTAAATGCTAATTTGCTTTTCTGTTTGCTCACAGCAACTTTCCGTCCTGTTGCTTCCCAGATAATGCCCAGCTCAAACAGATTTTTCAAGGCAAAAGGTCTCGGGCTCGCTGCAATTAATTCCCCACTCCCCCAGAGCTTCTCGTTTCTCCCAACCCCAGTCAACACCAGCAAAACTCCACCAGGCGATTGAGCGTCAAAAAGATAAAAAAGAAACGCTGCCAGCTCTGGGTATTTCTGAGCCAGCAAGAAACGAGCTGATTCTCCAAAGCTGCCAGCTCCAATTGCCTCGGCGCTTTTACGGAGCCGCTTAAAACACCAAACTTTTGGAAAGTTGAGTGGGAACCACCTTGAGTAGGCTGCAAATCCCAGAGCCACATCAGCGCCAGCAAGGAGGGAAAATGCACCCGGCAGCCTTTCCTCGCTGCAGGCAAAGCAAAGCACGTCCCCGGGGGTATTTCCCCCTCTCTGACACCGTGACCACCCTGCAGCTCCTCGGCCACTTCCCCAAAATTCCGCCTCGAAAGTCAGACCCGCCGAAGCGGAGCAGGGGCCCCTCTGTGCCCCCAGGCTTTCGAAAGCAGCAGGAGCCGCTCTCAAACCGGCTTTTCCCCGGCGCTGCCCCCCTGCCCCTGGAGAAACCCGCCCGTCCTCACCTGCCGCAGGTTCTTCAGCAGCTCGGTGGCCTCCTCCTGCTTGCCCTGCTTGACCAGCAGCAGCATGTCCTGGATCATGCAGATCCGCCGGTGGTACGGGGGCAAGCTGGGGCCAGCGCCCTTCCCGAACTTCTCGCCGGACTTGGCCACGAGGGAAGCCAGGAAATCGCCCCTTTCCCTGGGGGCCGCCTTCTTGCGGTGGTGGCCCGGGGGGCTCTCGCCGGCGCTGCCCGGCTGGCAGCCCTTGGTCTGCTTCGTGCCCATGGCCGGCGGCTCCCGCAGCCCGGGGGCTGCATGCACGGGGGGCACCGGGGGGGCTCCGGGGGGACAAAGGGGCGCGGGGG
>VZTB01011422.1:17580-27710 GCA_013397245.1 Thryothorus ludovicianus | reverse complement strand
GAGGGATTCCCGCCGGAGCCGCATCACCCGCGGGATTTGCCGGCGTTCGGCCCCGCGGGGATGTGCCCAGGGCGGGGGAGGTCCCCCCGCCCGTCCCCTGCGGGTGATGCTGGCGCTCCATCCTGCCACACCGAGCCTGGCTGCTCCTGCACCTGCTCACCTCCCTCAGCCCCAGCCCTGGAGCTGGAAATCACCACCTGTGTCCCCTCCCCATCCCCGTCCAGCGCTTCCGCCCCTCCCTTGCCCGTGCTGCTCCTTCCAGCAGCTCCCAGCCGAGATTCCCATCGCTCCGGATCTCCCTGGAGCTCCCAAATAAAGCTCAGGGTGGGCAGCTCCAGCCAGGCTCTGCTCACCTGCTGCTCGAGAGAGGCCTGGGAGGAGCAGCTTTGGGGTGATGAGGCCCCAGCAGCGGCTCAGACCCCTCCTGATGTGAGGGGAGGGTTCCCCACACAGAAACCCTCTGCAACAGCTTGAAAAGAGAATCCCAAAGCCATGAGGGGAAGTTTCCCCACACAGAAACCCTCTGCAACTGCTTGAAAAGAGAATCCCAAAGCAATGAGGGGATGTTTCCCCACACAGAAACCCTCTGCAACTGCTTGAAAAAATCCCACATGAGAAGTTTTTGCCTCTCTGCATCCACGAACACACAAATTCCCTGTTCCTGCCATGGATAAAAAGCAGCTTTCCTCCACCAACACCCCCAAGCTGGAGGCCCCTGCAATAATTTCTAAAACTCGACCCATTCTGATCCCCAGACCACGAGAACAAGGCAGAGCCCCAGTGACTTCACCAGGGCTGGGCTCTGCTTTGCAGAGCTGTGCTGCACGTGAGCCAAAACGCCACCAAAGCCGGGTGTCTTCTCCCAAAAACACAGCTCAGGGGCCAAAAACTCCATTTCAGCACTTCAGCCCACAGCCAGTCCAGTCAGGTGAGGACCCAGGCAGCCAAGTGGTTTGCAGAAACCTGAGCAGAGGCCTCACCTGGCAGCAAATCTCCCCGAGGAGGCAGGGAGAGGGTGCCAATGTCAACAGCAGGCACCGGGGAGGGGTGGGGACACCCCTGCAGCAGCATTTCCTCACTGGAGCCTCCCTTTGCAGGGACCACTCCTCCCTGCTGGCAGCAGGGATCGGGCACAGGATGGCAAAAAAGGGACCCTGTGAGGCTCCGTGTCCAAAAACCTGACTGGTGGAGCTTCATTTCAGACCTGGAGCCCAAAATCCTGGTGCAGCTACACCCTGAGTCCTGCTGGAACACACAGCAGCAGGAGCTGGCAGGGAAGGGGTTCCCAGCCCTCAAATCCTCTGCCTGTCCCAGGTTCCCTGTGCCCGTGTTCCCCTCACATCTGTGAGTCTGCAGAGCCACAGCCCAGGGGCATTTCCCCCTCAGTGCAAGCTGCAAATCAAGGGGTGCTTGTCTGAGGGGGTTCCTTCTTTTTTAGTCACTCCTATCGTGAGTTTTATGGTATCTGATACTGAGTTAGAAAAGTCCTTAGAGGGAAAAACAACTTCAGCTCGTGGGATCACGAAACACAACAGCTTCTCCTCTGCCACAAAATTCAGATTTAAGAATGTCCTCGCTTCCACATCCAAAAGAAATTAAAGTTTTTCAGTGCACTGTGCAGAAACCAGGGGACATCCCTAATAACCTGGTGGAATTCTGACAGCAAACCCCTGAAAACAGAGAGATTTGCCCTCAGTCCCAGGGGGGCGACCACCAAACCTCTTGGCACACCTGTAATAAATAGATTTGTTTTGGAACAAAACTCATTCCCACTTCCAGGAAGGACTGACTGCTTTTGCTGGAAGATCCCAATCTCCTGCCAGCCCACCTGTGTTTTCAAAGCCCTCAAACCAGACCCTCACAGAATTAATTTCATTTTCCTAAGGTAGAAAAGCCCTTCCTGATCCCAGGTTTTGCCCAGGACTCCCATTCTGAACTGGAACATTCCCTGTGGATGAGTATGACCCAATATGGGATGTTCCAAAGAGGATCTGCCCTTGGAGCCCTCTCTAAAGGGGAATTTTATGAGATTCCCACCATCACTTCTGGATTTGGGAGCTCTCACGCTGCACCTGAGACACCCAAGCACAAAACCTCTGGATTTCAGGGGTTCTTCCTCACCTGACAGGTTTAGGGGGGAAATTTTGGGCAGCTCATTCAAACCAGAGACTGAGCTGGGACCCAGCTCTGCTTCTTATCAAACCTTCCTGCTTTGAAGGGCAGCCCAGGAATGCCCAAATTTTGTTGCCAGAGATGGAAAAATTGGGATAAATTTTAAATATCAGCATCAGATCCAGGTATGAAAAAGACAAAGGGAAATATTCCTTTCAGTATGGCATTTAAAGGAATCCCAGAGCTAATGAGATCTTTATCTCTTCCTCCAAAAAGAAATTTAAACAATCAACCTCACTGTAAATGCAAGAGCAGAGCAGTGAGTCCCAGCAGCCTCTGGGGAAGGAGGCCAAATTCAAAAATGTGATTTTAAAAGGACAGAAAGCCATCCTCATCCCAAGCTCGATTCAATTGGGCTCTGACAGCCAGACAGGGTTAAAATTCTGCAAGATGTGATTGCAGGTGGACTAAACTCCAGATTAAAGGGAGAAATAAAATGATGAAAACATGAGAGGTGTTTCCAAGGAGGAATGAAAGAATCTCAGATAGAGCATCAATGTTTCCTCCTGGCAGTGGATGAAATCTTCCTGTGTTCACCTTTGAATTAATTCCCCGCATTTGCAATTCAGCTGCAAAAGGGAGAAGAATTGAAAAAAATATCCCCAAAGCAAGGGAGAACCTGAGCAGCCAGAGAAATATTGCTGCAACAGAGGCCTGAAATCTGCCCTGAGCTCTGGCATCTGATTTCAGCAGGGCCCAGGGTCACAGAGGGGCCAGGAGGAGGAAAAGGAGCTGCTCCCCACGGGGGTGCCAGGGGGAAAAGTGACCACAGGCAAGGGGACAGAGCTGCCAAAATGCCCAAACCACCACGAGGGAAATTTCCTTCTTAATGATGGATTTGCTGCACCTCATCCCTTTCGTGGCACTGGAACAACTGTACCTGCACAAGCTTTTTGAGAAGAAAAGAATTAACATTCAAAGCCAACCCAAATCCCCCTCCGAAGCAATTCGGCTGCCACGGATGGAAATTGGGATTTTTCATGGCCAAGCCAAGTTGATTCCTAAAATATTCTACCTGCAGCCCCTGCTTCTCCTCCAGGGACAAGAAGGTCCCCACAGTGCTCCCTCATGAAAATTTTAATTAAAAAAAAATTTGAAAATCTAGCAAAAGTTTTACTGATTTCCCAGAGAATTCATGGGGGCAATTTCTTGGTTTAGGATTTGGAGTTGTTCCTTTGGATTTGGGGTTTGTTTTATTTTTTTGCCACTAATGAGTGTTTAGTTATTTAATCCAATCAGAAGAGCAGAAAAATGTTTGTTAGATTCCAAAAGTGTTCCCTCAGTCCAAAGGGATGGGCTGTGGAGGGGTTTGCCTGTGGTCCTGGAAAGGGATCCTGGAAAAGAGATCCTGGAAAAGGGAACCCAGAAAGGGATTCTGGAAAAGGGAACCTGGAAAGAGATCATGGAAATGGATCCTGGAAAAGGGATACTGGAAGAGGGAACCTGGAAATGGGATCCTGGAAAGGGATCATGGAAAAGGGAACCTGGAAATGGATCATGGAAATGGGATCCTGGAAAAGGGAACCTGGAAAGGGATCCTGGAAATGGATCCTAGCAAAGGCATCTTGGAAAAAGGAACCTGGCAAAGAGATCCTGGAAAAGGGACCTTGGAAAAGAGATCCTGGAAAAGGGACCTTGGAAAAGGGAACTTGGCAATGGATCCTGAAGCAAAATCCTGGGAAAGGGATCCTGGAAATGGGATCCTGAAAGGAGACCCTGGAAAAGGGTCCTGGAAAAGCCACAATTCCCCACACCAATGCTCCCTGCCCTTTTCCCTGAAGCCCAAAGGAAATTCCCCAAGGAATTTCCAGTCCTGCTGGAAGGGGAGCAAAGAGTGGCTTTTCCAGATGACTCCAGAAAAATGCCTGGCAGCTTTAACCTCGTGCTAAACAACTTTTGGCCAGTGAGTAAACAGACTTTGGGTTTTATAAACACGGGACCCAGGCCTTGGAGTGGGAAAAAAGCTGGAGCTGTCACGTGAGGGGAGGATGAATCCTTTCCGGCAGCCTGAGGGAATTTTGGGTTTGCTCAGGGTTCAGGGTTCGAGCTTGGCTGGGAATATTTTGCTTGGGAAGTCTTGGGGGAGAGAGAGGGGGAAAGCACCAGAATCTGGGGAAAGGTGAGGCTGGAGAAGAGTTCCTGATGGATTTGATATCCAAGGGCAGGGAGGCCCCTTCTGCTGGGATGCACATTTTGGGATCCATCCTCCCACAGAGATCCCTTTGCCAGGATTCATTTCCATGATCCCTCTACCATGATCCCTTTCCCAGGATCCATTCCCAGGATCCTTTTCCAAGACCCCTTTCCCAGGATCCCTTTCTAGGATCCCTTTCTCAGGATTCCTTTTCCATGATTNCAGGATCCTTTTCCATGATTCCTTTCCCAGTACCCCTTTTCCAGGACCTCTTTTCCAGGATCCATTTCCATGATCCCTTTCCAGGATTCCATTTCCAGGATCCATTTCCATTATCCCTTTCCTAGGATCCAATTCCATGATCCCTTTCCCAGTACCCCTTTTCCAGGATCCCTTTTCCAGGATCCCTTTCCAAGATCCCTTTCCCAGGATCCATTTCCATGATCCCTTTCCATGATCCCTTTCCCAGTACCCCTTTTCCATGATCCCTTTCCCAGTACCCCTTTTCCAGATCCCTTTTCCAGGATCCATTCCCAGGGTCACCCACAGCCCCACACCTCCGTGCAGAGCCAGGATCCACAGCTGGCCCTGCTGCTTTCCAGGTGTTCCCCAAATCCCTGCCTGACTTTCAGGGGGATATTTCCCAGGGGCTGTCCCCACCCATCGCTCCCCCTCCCTGATCCCAGAGTGTTTTCCCTTGGGAAGAGCAGGGATCCCTTACTGGGGGGGTTTCACATTCCCTGGGATTGCCCACTCTGGGTTTGTGCTCCCCAAATTCCCTTTGGGATTGACGCCCCTCTGGGGTGGATGTGCTGCTGCCAGCCCCAGCCTGAGGTGGCTTTTGGGGACAAAAGGGCACAGGCCAAGCTCCCTGTCCACTTCCAGTGTTTTAATATTTGCTTTCAGACAAAACTCATTCCCACTTCCAGGAAGGACTGACTGCTTTTGCTGGAAGATCCCAATCTCCTGCCAGCCCACCTGTGTTTTCAAAGCCCTCAAACCAGACCCTCACAGAATTAATTTCATTTTCCTAAGGTAGAAAAACCCTTCCTGATCCCAGGACTCCCACCCTGGCACCAGTTGGAATGGGCACCTTCAAAAGCAGCCTCAGCTCCTCCATCCCAATCCCTGCTCCATGCCCTAATCCAGCCCTAATCCAGGCCTGGGGATCAAAATGCAGCTCCCTGGCAGCTCCAGAGCCAGAAAATCCCAGGAAAAGCAGATCCAGCCCGGATCCCTCGCCAAAGAGACACGGCCCAAATGGCAGAAATGTCAGAGAAAAGACCCAAATCACCTCAGCCCAGCCCGGGCTGAGCAGGAGGGGCTGAACCCCGGGATTGTTTATCCAGAACTGCTCCAAATCCTATTTGTGCAAAGCTGCTTAAATCTCCTGCTCAGCCTTTTCCTTGGGCCACGCTGGCTGCCGAGCCTGGGGGGAAAAATGAGTTTAAAACTTGGATTTTCCTTCCTCCTCTGCTCCTGGAGGCTGAATTTCCAGCAGGAGAGGAACGTGCAGCCCCTCAGGACTAAAGTCATCAAGAAATAATAATAAATAATAATTTGTAAGAGCTCTCACCTGCTGCTCACTGGAGCCTGGAAGGGAAATAAATGCAGATGGGAGGGGGAGGGCAGCAGATAAATCCTCATTGTTCCAGCTGGATTTTGGGTGCTGGGTTTGGGATTGGGGATGTTCACTGACTGGATTTCTCCAGGATGAAGGGAATGTTTTTCCCAAAGAGTTCAAGGTTTAGGCTTAAACTCTCAGGTGGAACAAACTCCACCACGTCCAGCCTAACAGCCCTGCCTTGGTTTAATTAAAGAATTTTTACCCTCCTCGTTTTAATTTTGTTCAAGCTGAATTATTTTATTAAGAGAATAAAATATTTAGCAGGAAGGGCAGGGTTTTCCAGGCAGGAATAAAATCCCAGCACCTGCTACACCAAAATCTGGACTTTCCCAGAATGATTCTGTGGCCCAGTTCAGACACTTTATTCATAAAATTTAAAACCCCTTCTTTTGAGAAGGAATTAATAAAATCTTTTGTGTTTTCAGCCCAAATCTCTCAAGCATGGGGTAACACTGACCAAAATCCAAGATTTCCTGTCCACAGAGAGGCTTAAATCAGATTTCTTTCCAATCTGGAGTAAAAAAACCCAGTTTGTATCTCAAAAATAATAACTTTAAATCAAAGTTTGCATTTGCTTGTGCGAGGGAAATGCAGCACTTGGACTTTGAGTTTGAGGGAATTAAAAGCAACAACCACCAGTGCTTAATAAAAATGATATTCAAAACTCAACGTTCATCCAGCCACGGCTCAGATTTTTGGCTTTCAGGGGCCCAAAACCCTTTTTTGGGGTCCCTCTCATCAGCACAACGATGATTTCACACCCCAGAGCTTCTTGGAGCAGCTCCCCCCCATGAGAACCTGCCCCTGGCACATCCAGACACTCTGGGATTATTTTTTTTTTTCTTTTCCTGGCACAAATGAACCCAAAGCCACAAAAGGGTTCAGCAAAGAGAAGAGAAAGCTCATCAGGCAGCAGATGGTGCCAGCCCTGAGCAACTCAGAGGCCTCTCCCCTGCTTGGTCTTAGCCTTAATCTGGGGAAAAGCCCTCTCTTCTGCAGCTAAGAGCTTATTCTGCACAGTAAGGAGATGAGGGTGTTAAAATGTGCAGAGCAGGGGGGGTGTTGCTATTTTGAGACAGGGATGAGGCTCCTCAAACCCAAACTGGTTCATTTCTTGCACTGAGCATCCCCAAATTTCGCCCTCCCTTTCACCTGGGGGAACCCACGGCCTCTGGGAAAGAAGAGCCAAAGCTCCTCAAAGGAATTTCAGTGGGTTGTGGCCCCCAAAATAATTTTGCCAAGGTCACATTTTCAGGTGTTTTAGAGCCAGGTTTGTGAGGTTACATAAGAGCCAAGTGCTGGAGTGAGGAAATCCATGGGGGAATTGTCCCTGTGGATCACCCTGAGGGTGATTCCTCCCACTCTGCCTGGAGAATCTGTGGATTCCCCACCCCTGGAAGGGTCCAAGGCCAGGTTGGATGGGGCTTGGAGCAGGGTTTAGTTGAAAATGTCCCTGCCCATGGCAGGAGGTGGGATGAAATGAGCTTTAAGGCCTTTTCCAACCCAAAACATTCCATGATTTGCAGGGATTTTGCATCTGGGTTTCCCTAGCACAGGAAATCAGGTGGGAATTTGTCCTTGGACACGTCAGCCCTGCACATCTGGCACTGGAAGGACAACAAACACAACTGGGATTCTCCTGGCCATAAATAGGAGAGAAAACCCCGGGAATCATCAGGAGATCTGGCAGAACTGGTGTCCATGGCCATGGAATTCCTGCAGCAGTGAGCAATGCTGAGCAGATGGACCTGGAGAGGGGGAACCAGGAGGGTGGAATTGTTCTGTCACCTGCACAACCCCTGCTTCCCTCTCCATGGCAACATCCATCCATCAATCCATGATCCATCCATCCATCAATCCCTGATCCATCCCTCCATCCATCCATCCATCCATCCATCCATCCCCCATCCATCCATCCATCATCCACAGGAGATGACCCCACTGCTAACAGTGCCCTGGATAAGCAAAGTCAAACACCCCAAACAGACCCCAAACCCATCCAGAGGCAGAACATTCCTGGTTTAAAGGATCTTTTTGGCTCTGCTGAGAGGTTTCTTCTCTGTTGTGGCTTTGGAAGCAAATAAATCACTTTGCCTTCCCTTTACATCTCTTACAAATAAACCAAATAAACTTTTCTTTTTTTGCCAGTAGTTTTTGTTTTTCTTTGCAAATAAAACAAATTAATCACTTGACAGCCTCAAAAATGCCCCTGCACTTCCCGAGCTCCACCCTGGCACGATGCAGATCCCAGCATTCCCACATGGGATGCATTCATGAGTGACCCTCTGCTTCCAGCACCTCGGGAAGCCCAGGAAATTTAAATCTAACACGTTCTTGGCATCTCCCAGGAGGTTCAACCAAACAAATCCCAACCCTTCCACTTGCCAGGAGGAAAAGCAACCCCTCCTAAGAGCACAGAGAATTTTGCATGAGGACTGGCTGGACATGGGAGGGTTTCCCATTTCCAGGAATGCCGAAGGTTGGAGCTTTCCTGGCAACTCTCTGCAACAGCTGAAAGCCCCCAGGCTTGAGGCTGGAAGTGCCTGATTTTGGGGAAATGAGCAGAACGAGGCTGCAGAGAGAGCAGCAGGGAGGGATGATTCCCAAAATCTCTTGGCAGCAAGGTCACATCTGGATTTGCAATCGATGGCAAAATTATCAGCAAGGCTGAGTCACAGGGAATGAGGCTGGGAGGAGAAGGAGAAGGAGAAGGAGAAGGAGGAGAAGGAGAAGGAGAAGGAGAAGGAGAAGGAGAAGGAGAAGGAGAAGGAGAAGGAGAAGGAGAAGGAGAAGGAGAAGGAGAAGGAGAAGGAGAAGGAGAAGGAGAAGGAGANGAGAAAAGGAGAAAAGGAGAAAAGGAGAAAAGGAGAAAAGGAGAAAAGGAGAAAAGGAGAAAAGGAGAAAAGGAGAAAAGGAGAAAAGGAGAAAAGGAGAAAAGGAGAAAAGGAGAAAAGGAGAAAAGGAGAAAAGGAGAAAAGGAGAAAAGGAGAAAAGGAGAAAAGGAGAAAAGGAGAAAAGGAGAAAAGGAGAAAAGGAGAAAAGGAGAAAAGGAGAAAAGGAGAAAAGGAGAAAAGGAGAAAAGGAGAAAAGGAGAAAAGGAGAAAAGGAGAAAAGGAGAAAAGGAGAAAAGGAGAAAAGGAGAAAAGGAGAAAAGGAGAAAAGGAGAAAAGGAGAAAAGGAGAAAAGGAGAAAAGGAGAAAAGGAGAAAAGGAGAAAAGGAGAAAAGGAGAAAAGGAGAAAAGGAGAAAAGGAGAAAAGGAGAAAAGGAGAAAAGGAGAAAAGGAGAAAAGGAGAAAAGGAGAAAAGGAGAAAAGGAGAAAAGGAGAAAAGGAGAAAAGGAGAAAAGGAGAAAAGGAGAAAAGGAGAAAAGGAGAAAAGGAGAAAAGGAGAAAAGGAGAAAAGGAGAAAAGGAGAAAAGGAGAAAAGGAGAAAAGGAGAAAAGGAGAAAAGGAGAAAAGGAGAAAAGGAGAAAAGGAGAAAAGGAGAAAAGGAGAAAAGGAGAAAAGGAGAAAAGGAGAAAAGGAGAAAAGGAGAAAAGGAGAAAAGGAGAAAAGGAGAAAAGGAGAAAAGGAGAAAAGGAGAAAAGGAGAAAAGGAGAAAAGGAGAAAAGGAGAAAAGGAGAAAAGGAGAAAAGGAGAAAAGGAGAAAAGGAGAAAAGGAGAAAAGGAGAAAAGGAGAAAAGGAGAAAAGGAGAAAAGGAGAAAAGGAGAAAAGGAGAAAAGGAGAAAAGGAGAAAAGGAGAAGGATGAGGGGAAGGAGGCAGCATTCCTAAAAGCCCCAGAGGACACAGCCCCAGCAGAGAAATCTCTCCAGCAGGAACCCACTGCCTCTCCTGGGCTGTCCCAGCCAGCTCTGGAAGCTTCCAACAACATCAACATCTGCAAGCTGCTCTCAGGAAAATCCAGCCAAAAATAGCAGAGATGTGCTGTCCTCAAGAGCCACAAATTTCTGACCCCCCTGAGGTCACACCGTGGAGAGCACTCGGAGCATCACACACCTACTGCTCAGAGCAGGGTATAAACCAAAAAAAGAGCAATTCAACCCAACCACAAATGCTGGTTTCAGGGAGTTTTTGGTCTCAAGCCCTGATCCTGTTCAAAGGCAGAGCCTCACCCAGCCTGTCCCCATCCCTGTCAGCCCCCAGAGGACAACACTCCCAGCAAATGGGGACTCAGACCTTATAAAAAATTTTTCAAA
>VZTB01011420.1:222096-233165 GCA_013397245.1 Thryothorus ludovicianus | reverse complement strand
ACCTTATCAACCCACAAAATAACAGCCACAACAACCTTAGTTATGGGACCCATGTTTAGATAAGGGCTGCAAATGGGAAAAATATAGCTGTGACCATATGCCACCCAAACCAGGGCATGCTAGACAACATGGTTCTACCCAGCAAAGTTCTTATATTCATCACACACACACAAAAAATAGGTTAACGAAGAACTGTTATTCCCCTTTCTTTCTATGCCCTCGGGTCCCCCAGTGGGCACCAAAATCTGTCTTATTTTGAAGACAGGTGTGTCTGCTAGGAAAAGCAGGAGTCTCTCTTGCAATGGAGAATGCAAACCTCCTCTCTCCAAATTGCTATAATTTTTGAAATTAAAGGGGCTCTCAGGCAAAGATATTGGTATAGGAGAAACAGTTCTTTACTAGTGTCTCTAACAAGATAAAATAACAGCAATAACTATAGCATTAATAACAAACAGAGCTAGGAAACAGTCACAGCTTTCTCCGATCCTGGCACCTTTCCGGGGTGAGCAGCAGTCCTGAGGTGTTAAAAATTAGAAGCTTGACTAGGTCAATATTCAAGCAGCAATCAATTTATTAATTAATGTGGTAAAATATGAGCAAACAGCGCTGGGTACAGTGGACGGGTTCTCACTCCAACTGCACACTGATAGTTGAGGCTTACAGGTATTTATAGGGGTACTCAGAAGCTTTCTCACCAGTTTCTATTCTCAATTTTTACATCACAATTCTATACACTATTGTGATCTGATCTTAGGATGTACATCCCGAAATGAGTGTCCCAGCTGGTGGGGTCTGGCTTTCAGATGTGGGTCCTACTTTTAATTTTAGGGATTATTAATCTTATGATAGTGATGTCCATCTTCCTTTCTCAAGCTGCTTTGCACTGTTTTGTTAGGGCCTTGAGATAAACATGCTTCCTTTTTATANCTATAGTATTAACACCAAACAGAGCTAGGAAACAGCCACAGTTTTCTCCGATGCTGGCACCTTTCCGGGGGGGCGAGCAGGGGTCCCGAGGGACGAGGTGGATCCGAAGCTCGGCCGCAGTAGCTGGAGCTGTAGGAAATGTCCCGGCAGGCAGGAGAAACAGCGTGGAGAAACCCAGAGCAAAACGGGAGCAGCCGTGGGTGCAGGGCAACGGGGCAGGAGCTCCCGGCAGGGCAGGGAGAGACCAGGGTCTGAATTCCTGGGGAACCCACGGAAGTCACTCCGAGCTCAGCTCCAGGTGAGGGTCGATGTGATCTTCCCGCAGTCAAGAACTGAATCCTGACTGTTCCCTCCACAAAAAAAAACAAACTCCCCAGAGAGAGGACTTAGCTATTCCTTTGTCTTTTCCAAGAACTCATAAGTGCCCACAAGCACCCAGCAATCAGTTTCCTAGCAACTTTTTTTGGGAAAAAATTCTATAAGAAAGCAATCCAACCCCCAACAACACCAAAGATGAACCCCAAAATGGTCACAAAATGGATGCTGGTCACAAGGTCTCACAATTTTATAAGTTCTGGCCCATTAGCTATTGGAATTAATTGTCCAATTATAGCTTCAGGTTATGAAGCTCCATCCTCCTTGGTTTTTTTCTTCTCACTTCACCGTTGGTTTCATTCTTGGGTCTGAAAGTTGTCCTCGGTCCCAAGCTGGAGAAGGAATTGTTTTGTCTTCCTGCTCTGTGAAGAGAGCTTAGTAGTACTTAATATGAAACCTGAAACTACCCACCAAAACAGCACAGATTCTAAACAAAAAAAGCTAAAAAAAAAAAAAAAGCTAAAATAAAAAGCTAAAAAAGCTAAAAAAAAGAGCTAAAACTTAAGGCATTACCTGGGGATCCTATCCTGCTCTTGGGCTGACTATCAGCATGGAAGAAGCTTCCTTCTGCAGCTCAAACACCCTTTTTGTAAGCCTCAGATCAGTTCCTTCTGGAGAGTGATCTCTGAGCATCTTGTGGAGCATCCCAGATGCCTCTGGCCATCCTGTCTGCTTCATCTGGATGGCACAGCCTGGCTGTAAGCACAGGGACCCTGGCACAGTCACCACACTGGTCCCTGAGGATGCAGCTCATGCTCTGCAGTTGCCAGGAGGGAGGATGCTCCTCTGCTCCACCCTTGTGCTGGAATTAATTTCACTGTTGTCTGCCATCTCTCCCCATTTATCAGAGAGAACTCCAAGGATAAGTGTTCATGTTCTATGAATATTCCTGCTTCTTTTCCTGGCCCTAGGGATTTTTTTTCTTCGGACTTTTTGTTGTGCAGGTGCAGCTGCAGCAGGTCTGAGCTGGGCTCTGCCAGAGCCTTTGCAAGCACCTGGTCCCTGCTCTGCCCCTGCTAATGGAGAGTGAGCAGGGCAGCAGGAGGGCAGGGAGTGCACAGGGCTCCTCTCACCTGCAGGATGTGGAGGGGGTGGTCTGGTGGCACCACAGGGTGACAGAGAGGGCAGGGTGACTACCAGCAGAGACTCCGTGGAGTGCTCCTGGGCTGGGGAGTGGAGGGAGCATCCCCCTGCCTTCAACAGAGCTGGAAGAAAGGTTCTTTTAACAAAGAAACCAACATACTTTTCAATGACTGAATGGCAGTGTCTGGCTCCAGTGCATTTCCTTATCCCTTGGATTGGATTTCAGTTCCTGGTGAAATGGAGGAGTTGCTACAAAACAGCCACAGCTCACAGTGTGCGAGTGCTGATGTGAAGGGTTTGTGTTTTTTCACCTTGTTTCCCTGGGGATGGCTTTGCTGGGTGAGTATCGTGGTGTCAGGGGTGAGTAGCAGCAGCAGCAGCAGCTCTTTAGCCCTGGGTAAGTAAATACCTGGTGGGAGAGAGGCTGTGGGTGGTGGCTGGTGTGACACTGGCTGTCACATCCCCATAAACTCAGGGCTTTTCAGGCAGCATCTGCCACAAAAAGAACTTCTGGTCCTTTTCAGGATCATTTGGTACTTGGTTCCCAACCTCTGGGTGCTGGGAGCAGGGCTGGGTTTCAGGCACAGGGGGCTCATAGCAGGGAATGGTGCTGAATCCTCCTCTGGGCAGCTCAGAAATGTTTCCCTGAGGGCTGCCTTCAGCACAAGGGGTGTGTGACCCCCTGTCCTGCCCTCCCACACCCCTCTCGATCAAAATGCAGTTTGTAGGGACTGGAGGAATTATTCCCTAGATGCTGGCAGAGTTTAGTTCAGCTCTCCTCCCCACTGCAGAGATGCTCTGCAAGTCAGAGAGGTGGCAGGAGAAGAAGCTTTTGGAAAGCAGCTGGTGAGAATCATGGTATTTACCAGCTCACAACTGAACCTGGGAAGGTATTTTTATAGCTTCACATGGTTGTTTTCCTCCTTTTCTGAACTTGCACGCTGCATGCAGTTCCAGGTTTTGTTTTGCTTTGGAACTGTCTCACAGTCAGATGGAAGATGCTCTGTTTCAGCTCTCATTTTCCACTCTCCACACACATACACCAGCCAGCCAGAAAGGAAGGTGTTTTGTTTGGGTGTTTTTCGAATGCCAAGAGAAGATTTCTCAGTGATTTTCTCTGGCTTTGTCATCCACAGGGTCAATGGAAATAGTGCAGTGACTCAGGGGTTTGCTCACAGCTGGTAAGGTTTGCAGAGCAAACTGGTGATAGGAACAGTGAGGATGCCCTGCAAAGGCTCTGCTGTGCCAAAATCCTCAGGGTTTTGTTTCCAAGGCTACTCTGTGTGTTACCAGTTAGCTTCTTCCTCTCACACCCCTTCCCTAGGCTTCAGCACTGCTGTGTGATCCCCTCAGACTGCATTCCCTGCTGTTCATGGGGTCCTGCCACGGCTTTGGGTGTTGGACTGCACTGAACTGCACCCCAAGGGTTGCTGCCACTGCTGCCACGTGCTTCTGTCCAGAGACAGCTTCTGAGGCACCCCAGCCTCCTGTGCTTGCCCTCTCCTCCCACTGCTGCCTTCTCCTGCAAAGCCCCTTTGCAGAAACCAGCTGCAGGTTGGCCTGTCGGGGTGGGGATGGAGAGGATCCCTGTCCAGATCTCTGCTCAGCCCTGTGGCTCACAGCAGAGCTCACAGCCAGTGAGCACTGTGCACTCCTGGGGTGTCAGAGGCTGGTGGGGTGTCCCAAAGTTCTGTGTCTGCCCCAGGCAGGGACACAAAGTGGGATGAGGCACTATGACAGGATAAGAGGAATCCTGTGCTATGGAGCTGAGCACCATGGGGAACCTCAGAGAATCCCAGAAGGGTTTAGGTTGGAAGGAACCTTAAAGCTCATCTTGTTCTACCCGTGCTGTGGGCAGGGACACCTTCCACTAGCCCAGGGTCTTCCAAACCACATCCAGCCTGGCCTTGGACACTTCCAGGGATCCAGGGACAGCCACAGCTGCTCTGGCCATCCCATGCCAGGCCCTCAACAGCCCTCAGCCAAGAATTTCTTCCCAGTATCCCATCCATCCCTGCCCTCTGCGAGTGGGAAGCCATTCCCTGTGTCCTGTCACTCCACAGTCCCTCTCCATCTCTCCTGGAGCCCCTCTAGGCCCTGGAGGGGGCTCTGAGTTCTCCCTGGAGCCTTCTGTTCTCCAGGCTGACCTCCCAGCTCTCTCAGCTGGCTCCAGAGCAGATGGGCTCCAGCTCTCAGAACACTTCTGTGGTCTCCTCTGGAGTTGTTCCAGCAGTCCCACATCCATTTTGTGCTGAGGCCCCAGTCCTGGATGCAGCGTTCCTCCTGCCCTGGTTAACACCCTCGTTTGTCTTTGGGACTGTGAGTCCTTTGGGACCTGTGTTCTCCCCCTGTACCTGTCACACCCAGCTGCGTCTCCAGGAGCTGTTTCAGGAAGGGGTGTGGGTGTTTTGTTGCTGTGTTTCCAGTTTGCTGGCATTGTTTGTGTTACCGTGGGCTCAGGCTGTGCACCTCCCTCCCCTCACAAGGCAGGTGTGGGGGGTAATGGCTCCTCCTGGCTTGTAGCATCGCTCATTTTCCTGAATCCAGCTGGAACCCTTGCCGAATTTTTAAGGTCAGGTTGCTAAGTTACACCTCCTTGGAGGAATAGGCTGAGAAGTGAATGAGCAGCCACAGGCTAGGAAGATGTGGGAGCAGAGTCCTTCTGTAATAATTGGGCTCTCCTGGCGCCTATCCCTGCCACCCTCTCAGTCTGTACCACATTTAGCTGTTCTTCCCCAAACCTGCTTTATCAAATTCCTTTGCTCAGTAGATATAGTGAATTTATTATCTGAGGGGGGAGGGAAGCCCCCTCCAGATACCTGTGGGGTGCTGTGCAGTGCTGCAGGAGCAGGGGCAGCCCTTCGCCTTCTCTGTCCATTTTTGGTTTGAGTTTAGGGGCTGTGGGCTCTTTGGGACCCATGTTGCCCCCCTCAGATCTTGGAAGTGGCCTCACATGTTCCTCACAGGGTGTATGGCTGTCACCAAGCCACAGCTCTGGAGCAGCTGGGCAAGGTCTGCCCCTTTCCCTCCTTAGCCTTCCTCCCCAGATGAAGCTCCTCTTCTCCTTGCTGTGTTCCTGCCTCTGGGAAGGGACTAGCACCACGGGTGCTCAGGTTTGTGTCAGAGCTGCTGGAACTGGGTGCTGTGGCAGGATGAAGGCTTCCCTCTTCCCAGGACATCTCTGAGGGGTCACCATCCTCGGGCAGTTCCAGGATATGTGCAGGGGTTTCCTTGCTTTGTTTCTGGGCAAATCATATTAATCAGTGAGGCTCATTGGGCTCCTTTTTGGACTGTGAGTGGTGGGTTAGGGGTGTTTCCCCCTCCTTCTGCTCTCTCTGATGCTGTTGGGGTTCTGCTGGATGACTCCCCCATCCTGCAGTGTTGCCCTAATTTCTTCAGTTTTCTAGTGCACTTTGCAGCTTGATGTTTTTTCATAGTTTGTAGTTCTTTCTCACACACAGGTATTGTAATTAAAAACATGTTTATATTTAGGCAAAATTGTTTACATACTTTCTCTTAGAATAAAAAACAACTGATGGACAATGGGATAGGAGAGGTGCCAACCTTCTCCTCCAATCTCTAGTCTGTGTAGAAATACTATAAATGTAGAGTCAGATGTAATGAAGAGTTTTATACCTTTTCACCAGACAGTGTCTGTGTGTGTCACTGTGTGTCCAACAATGACACTGCAGACTCCACACTCTCTGGGTTGGTCTGGAAGTGCCCTCTGGAGAGCAGCTTCTCCCCCACAGAAGGGAGCTGGGAGGTGTGTGCAGTCTGTTCCCAGCTTGCAGGAGGGCTGCAGGAGCTGATTTTTATTTGCATTGCTTTTCCTTCTCCCTTCCTTCCCTTTGTCTGAGCCCTTCCCCTCCTTTTCCTGGGCTGGAGGAGATCACATGGGGAAGGTGCTGGACACAGCACGGCTTTGGAGATGGAGGGTGTCAGGGGCTGGGCTGGTGGTGCTGGAGCCTTGCCCTCTGCCTGGCACAGTCACTCCTGCCCCATGGCTGTCCCCGGAGCTGGCCCTGGTGATGTTCCCACATTTCCCCATCTCGCTGCGGGCTTGAGGTTGCAGGGCTGTCACTAGGCTCCTGCCTGAGCTCTCACACCAGGCCAGGAGGATTTTTCCATCCCTGTCATGAGACGATTATGTGCTCTCCTTCCTACCCAAATGCAAACAGCAGCTGAATGTGTGCTGTAACAGCACTGATTATGGCTTCTCTAATTAAGCTTTGCACTCCATCAGGGAGACTCACTAATGGGATGTGGTGTCCTTGATAACACCCAGCTGGGATGCCTGCTTGGGAAGCAGATGCAGTGTGACTTCCCAGTGCTGCCAGGTCTCACCTGGCAGTGACTGCTGAGGGAGGCCAGCCTCTGGAGCAGGGTACCAGCTCTGGTTTGGGCTGGGATAAGGTTAATTTTCTGCCCACAGCTGGTCCAGGGCTGTGTTTTGGATTCAGGATGAGAACAGTGTTGATAACATGCTGGTGGTTTGGTTGTTGCTGGGAAATGCTCTCCCTGAGTCAAGGACTTTTCCATTTCCCATGCTCTGCCATTGGGGAGGTGGCAAGGACTGGAAGGGATCATGGCCAGGCCAGAGGGATATTCCAGACCATGGAACATCATGCCCCGTATGGAAACTGGGAGGGCTGGCCGGGAGAAGCTTATTGTTGCTGAGGAACAGGCTGGGCTCTTTGGGTTGTTGGGGGACTGTACTGGGCACCACTTGTCTATCGGGGATTATAATTCTCTCTTTTTCTTACCTCCGTTTTCATGACAGTAATAACAATAACAACAATAATAACCATCACCACCAACTGTATTGCAATTATTACCTCATCTCCTGGTTTTTACCCTTCCCCAATTCCCCTGCTCACCCCACTGGGGGGTTGGGAGGAATGAGGGGCTCTGTGGTACTCATGTGCCAGCTGTGGTTCAACAATGACAGGTGGGATGGTAAATCCATGGAGCTGAGCTGTGCTTGGGAATTTGAATTCAAATTTCAGAGCTAAGCAGGTTTCTAGCTGCTTTGCTTTTTCTGACAACATAAATCACTGCCTGAAGATATGTAGCTTGAAAATTGCTTCTCTAGCAGAGTGAATTCTTCTGTTTTTTCCCCCATGTGACTCTTTTGAGTGGCCCTGTGAGCACAAAAGGAATAGGAGCACTAAAATGCTAATGGGGTTCTGCAGGTGATGGAGCTGTACACAGGTACCCTGGGATTTACATGCACAGAAAAAGGAATGTTTTGAACTCACGCAGCACAGCGATGTATTAAGCTCTGTCCCTGTTGCCTTGTGCCAGTGAAATACGTTACAATGAGAGGTACAAATGTTCTGCTGGAATGGGAACTGCTTGGGAAGCTAATTCTGGCTCTGTATCTCTTGGCACAGCTTGTTTCAATGCTGGTCCCAGCGTGGGGCCTGGGCTGGGCAGGATGGTGCTGAGTGCCTGGCACAGCTGTGGCACTGCCAGCCCAGGCCTGGGGCAGTGCTGTCCCTGCCCCAGCCCCAGAGAGCAGCAGTGAGGTGAACTTTTTGTTTTATTTGGTTCTTCTTTTCAGGGTTAGGATTAAAACAGTGAGAGACAGAATTCTTGTTTGGATTTGGATGTTTATTATTTTTTATCTAAGTTGTAACTTCACTAGCTGTGAGTGCTTCTACATGTTAACAGAGTAAAAATGGAGTACAGAGTAATGTTTCCAAGGTCTTTTTAAGTGTAAACTATCCAATTATGAGATGCTAACTAATTTGTTTTAATTTCTAGCTCAATAACTATCTATCTATGTCATGCACTGTGGATTTTTTCAACTAATCACACAAAATCACCCAAACTTGTGAAGAGGGAGAAGAAGAAGATTATGCCTTAAACTTTCTGTCTTGTTACGTTTATATTACTGTATCTTAAAATTTTAAACTCTAAGTGTTTCACTCTGTGAGATAACACCCTTCTATTTAACCACACACCCACAATCTCAGTGCTATCACTCAGTTTTGGAAGCTTCTTCTGTTGTCTCAGGGTAAATGTAGTGTATTTTTGAGGATCAATCTTTGTAAGCACAGAAAGCTTAAAATTTTCTGTGTTTAAGGTTCTGACACAGCAGCACCTGGGGATTGAGAGAGAATGTGATTGATTTATACCAATAAACCACTGACCTAGTGTCAAAATGTGCTGCCTGCCCCTGCCCTCAGCCCCAGCTGTCCCTGTGCCCCAGGCCGTGGTGTCACTGTCCCTGGGAGGTGGCTGCAGGGCGCTGTGGCACCGCTCTGGCCCTGTGCCTGCTCTCCTGGGTGACCTCAGACTCGCACCACTCAGGAGCTGCTGCCGCATCCGGGATGGCAGTGAAGGGCTGTCGTGACAAATGTCACGGTGACAGGCAAGCACTGGGGGTCAGGAGCTCTGCTATCGTCTGCCTGTGTGACCCTGGGCACTGGAGTGTGAAATAGATAAAATTCAGTGGAGGAATGTGCAGGGAGGCAGAGGGGTTGCCCTGCTGTCTGCACCAGGAGCTCAGGTCTGCGTGAACACTGGGCTGGAGGGCCCCTGCTCTGCAGCCAGGCTCAGAGAGCTGAGGGTTTTCACCTGGAGAAGGGAAGGCTCCATGGAGACCTCAGAACCCCTTCCAGGGCCTAAAGGGGCTCCAGGAGAGCTGCAGAGGGACTTGGGACAAGGGATGGAGGGACAGGACACAGGTGGAATGGCTTCCCTCTGCCAGAGGGCAGCGATGGATGGGATATTGGGAAGGAATTGTTCCCTGGGAGGGTGGGCAGGCCCTGGCACAGGGTGCCCAGAGCAGCTGTGGCTGCCCCTGGATCCCTGGCAGTGTCCAAGGCCAGGCTGGACAGGGCTTGGAGCAACCTGGGACAGTGGGAGGGGTCCCTGCCCATGGCAGGGGTTGGGATGGGATGAGTTTTCATATCCCTCCAACCTAAGCCATCCTGGGATTCTGCGATGCTCCAGGATGGGTGGAGAAAGCTGAGTCCAAGATAGAGTAAGGGTAGTGAGCGGTTTCCATCCATGGGGAAATGAAAGCTAATTTCATTTAATGAAATGAGAGGAGACTGAAAGAACTTGCGTTAATCAGCCTTGGAAAATGCAAGCAGAAAGGGGCTGGGACTTCATTATAATGGAAATTAATCATGGGAGCAAACATCATAGAGGGGGGATAATTATTTAAGCTAAAGGTTAATATTGGTACAAGAACAAATGAGTATAAACAGTGAAGAATTGAATTTTAGATGGAAATTTGATGTATCTGTACCATCATTATGAGATCTGCCCATGGCAGGGAGATGGAATATGATTCTACAGGTCCTTTCCAACCCAAAGCATTCTGTGTTTCTGTGATTTTGGAACAGCCTTGGGGTGTGCTGGGGAGCTTGTTAGGGCTCACCTGTGGGTTCTGTGAAAGCAGAGGCCAAGGGACAGCCTTGGGGTGACCCTCAGCACAGGACACTCCACAGCAGTCCTGGCCTCTGCTCCTTTTTACTGCATTTCTGGGGTCCTTGGAACATGGCCTGGGCCAGTGTCACCCTTGAGGACCATCCCATGGCTCTGAGCTGGAGCAGGAGGAGGGGGCCATGCTCCCCTGCAGGCCTGGACTGCCTCTGGGTTTTGGAAAGAGGTGGCAGTGTGGTCACGGTGGCACAAGGACATGTATCCTGCTCATCCCTCCAGATTTGGAGACCCAGCATCAAACTCAGTTGAGTTTTGATCTGGCAGAGACATTGAATTCATGTTTCTACATGTTCCATGACACCCTGGGGACCTCTGCAGCCCCTGCTGTGTGAGTCTGCCTTTCTGGATTCTGTACCTTTCCTAGTACCTGTGCAGTGACCTGTTTGCTACCTCAAATCCCTTTCTCGTGTTGTGGATGATATTTGACAGGGGTTTCACTGTCTCAAAGGAAATTTTTATCCCTTCAATCTTGAATCATCTGGTTTCTTTATTTGGTTAACTCAGATTATCTGGGAGATTTGAGGTGGGCTGGGGGCTTGAGTTCTTTTTGTGCTGGTTGTGCCTTTCAGCTCAAGATGCAAATCCTAATTATAGTACCTGGCCAGGGGAGAAGGCTTCACTGGCACGGCAGTGTGATACTGAGTCAGGTGTGCCCAGGTGGGCAAGAGGCCAGTGGTGCCTGGCCTGTACCAGCCATGGTGTGGCAGCAGGGCCAGGGCAGTGACCATCCCCTGTGCTGGCACTGCTGAGGCACCTCCAGTCCTGGGGGCAGCTCTGGGGTTCTCACAACAAGAAAGACCCTGAAGGGCTGGAGTGAGTCCAGGGAAGGGAATGGGGCTGGGGAAGGGGCTGGAGCACCAGAAGCAGCTGAGGGAGCTGGAAAGGGGCTCAGCCTGGAGAAAAGGAGGCTCAGGGGGGCCCTTCTGGCTCTGCACAACTCCCTGACAGGAGGGGATAGTCAGGGTGGGGTTGGGCTCTGCTCCCAGGGAACTGGGACAGATCGAGAGGGACAGTCACAGAGGCGTCCCGGCCTGAGGGACCCCTCCCCTCTCCTGAAAGCCCCAGCCCTGCGCCTTTGTCCCCTCTCCTGACAGCCCTGCTCTGCGGCCTGTGCCCTGTCCCCCCAGCTGACCCCTGTCTTGTCCCCTGTCCTCCTGCTGACCCCTGCCCTGTGCCCTGTCCCCCCTGCTGACCCCTGCCCTGTCCTCCCTGATGACCCCGGC
>VZTB01011420.1:153823-219927 GCA_013397245.1 Thryothorus ludovicianus | reverse complement strand
GCTCCATGGAACAGCCGCAGGAACAGCTCAATGGGACAGCTCCATGAGCAGCTCCATGAACAGCTCCATGGAACAGCTCCATGAACAGCTCCATGGGACAGCTCCATGAACAGCTCCATGAGCAGCTCCATGGGACAGCTCCATGAAAAGCTCCATGAACAGCTCCATGAGCAGCTCCATGGAACAGCTCCATGAACAGCTCCATGAACAGCTCCATGAACAGCTCCATGAGCAGCTCCATGGGACTGCTCCATGGGACACCTCCATGAACAGCTCAATGGGACAACTACAAGAACAGCTCCATGGAACAGCTCTATTAACAGCTCTCCTGGAGTAAACCCTCCCTGCACAGTGGGAGTCATGAAAATGTCAAGTGCACAGAAGAAGCCTTTAAGATGGTACTTTACTTGTGGCTGGAAGGCGCTGGGGATGCCAAGAAGAGAGCTTGAGCTTTAAGCTGAGCCTGTGGCTGCTGAGCCTCCCAGACTCATTCTTTCCCTTCAAAATGTTCTTTTTCTGGCTCAATTAGGAACTGGTAATTAGTTGCTCATGAAAGCTGTCAGGATGCTGTCCTGGAGGTAAAAAAAAAAAAGAGATGGCACTGCTGGCAGGGTGGGACATTTGGACAGCATGATGGGAATGGAGCAGCATATGGTGCTGCAGGTTATCGAGGCCTGGGATGCTGACATGGAATGCAGGATTCCCATAAGTATTTGTGAGTAAGAGCTGGGCTGCTGCCATGGAGAGAAGTTGGGACAGGTTGCCCAGAGAAGCTGTGGCTGTCCCTGGATCCCTGGCATTGTCCAAGGCCAGGCTGGATGGGGCTTGGAGCAGCCTGGGCTAGTGGAAGGTGTCCCAGCCCATGGCAGGGGGTGGAATGAGATGAGCTTTAAGGTCCCTTCCAACCCAAACCATTCCCTCATTATTGGATAAGAGTGGGCTTGATCATTGGGATTGATCATTGATTTACTTGTTTGGTAGCAGTGAGGACAAGCTCCTTCAGCAGGAAGAAAAGCATTTTGGAGTAGACAAGGTCCTGTGGTGGCTCCCTGTGTGCAGGGAGGAAGGAGCCAGTTTGGTGAGGATCACCCCTTGGACAGGCCAGGCAGCAGCTGCCTCTGGTCCAGTTCCTGGTCTGCGCTGGACAATGCAGCTCCTGTGATCTGAGAGACAAGACCAAGATCAGCAAAATCCTTGGGGAACTGGGATCAGTGAGAGCAGACGTGGCCCAGCTGCTCTGTTGGATTTGAGACCCAACTCCTCCTCCTTGGGTGAGGTGCCCTGCCCAGAGGTGTGTGGGTCCAGCGAGTGAATCCTTTCCCTCGTTCAGCACATGGCCTTGGCCCTGCCTTGCTCAGGGCAGCAGAGCAGCGGGGGCTGTGGTGTCTGGGAGAGCTGTCAAGGACACAGGGTGGCACAGGGCCATCTCAGGTGAACGTGGGGGCAGGTTCCTCCTTTCGCTTGCAATTCCCCCATTTGTCTGCCGTGTGTCCCCTGTGTCTCCCGTGTCAGTGTTCCCTGCTGCGCTCCCACAGTGATGCCATCTCACAGTGGCAGTCTGGAGCCTCCGATTGATGTGTTTGTGCATGGAATAATCACAGCTTTCAAACAGCAGTTCCTGTGTTGTGTGAGATGACATTTGGAGAGGAGCAGCAGCAGCTTATTAAATTGAAAGCAGGGAGAGGGAAAATCTGGTGCTTGGAGTGCTGTGCTCTGGGTTGCCTCTTTCATGGAATGGTTTGGGTTTGGGTTGGAAAGGACCTTCAAGAGAATCTTGTTCCATTCCCTGCCAGGGGCTGGGACACCTTCCACTGTCCCAGGCTGCTCCAAGCTCTGTCCAGTCTGGCCTTGGACACTTCCAAGGATCCAGGGGCAGCCACAGCTGCTCTGGGTTGCCTATGCCAGTGCCTCTCCACCCTCACAAAGAGCAATTCCTTCCTAATGTCCACTCTAATCCTGCCCTCTGGCAGTGTGTGTAGGTGGCTTCTCCTCTGGTGGCTTGTAGTCCAGCCTGTGTGTCATCATATTCCATGTAAACGCCACAGCCTTGCTGGGTAAACTGGACTGCACTGCTGAATTGGGGCTTAGGGCCTTGATCTGCTTTAAACCCCAGCAGTATTTTTCTCCTCAGCACTGGTGTAGTGGGATCATGGTCATTCATGCTCCAAGGGGCTGGGTCTTTCAGAAACAAGAGGCTAAAGATGTTGCCTGGGTCAGAGGCTGCAGGAAGGGAAGAGCCCTGAAGGCAGTCCTATGAGATACCCTTTTGGGCTAATAATTGAAAAGAGGCTTTTATTGATTGTTTGTCATGGCTTGAGCAGTGATTTTGGCTGAGGGGAGGAGTCAGGGCGAGCACCAGATGTGAAGAGAAGATTGGCAGCAAAAAGCAGGCGACAACCCGAGTGGAGGGGAAAAGAGCACGGCAGTGATATTCTGGAAACACCTGCTGTTGTTTTGTTGATTTTCCCTTTTGTTGCAATGAAATGTGACCGGTCCTGCCTTGGGATCACTGGCCCTGCATGGTGCCAGCTCTCCTCTGCCACTGCTGTCGCAGTGCTAGTGAGGTTTGTCCCTTCAGGATGCACTGCTGAATCCTGTTGCTGCTGTCAACGTGTGGGTGGAGGAGGGTGGTCTGGCTTCTGTCTTTCATGGGGCTGTTGATTTGCTCCTGGCCATGCCATAAAGGGGTTTGGGGATTTTTTGTCTGCAGGAGGAGATGGCAGTAAAATCCTTTTTTAATTCGTAACACTTGTGATGCCTTATTTTCCCCATTCACAGAGCAAGACTTCGGGGCCAGGTTATACAGAGCTTGGAGTAACCTGATGAAGTGGAAGGTGTTGGAACAAGATGAGCTTTAAGCTTCCTTCCAACAAATGCATTCCATGATTCTGACTGTATTTGGCTGATTACTGCCAGGAGGATGGTGGGGACTATGGGTACCTGGGATGGGCAGGCTGGATGCAGAGGCTGTTGCCTGGGGCAGGGGGTACATGGGGATTTGCCCTCTGGGCAAGTTGCCAGCGTCTGTACCCATGGCTGTGGGATGGCCAGAGCAGGTAGAGGGATGCCCACTGAGCATCCCCAGAGCCGTCTCAAGGAGTAGGACGTGTCTGGGTCACACTCTGATGGGGAGGCATCTCCTTCTCCTCTGCAGGGGAGGCCTGGCGACTGGAGGATGACTGCTCAGAGCCCCCAAGGGCCCCCCAGCTGGGCACAGCGGTGGAGGACGCCCCATTCAGCTACTTCCGCACCCGCTCCTTCTACATGAGGAAGAGCCTGTCCGTGGACAACCACCTGGGCTCCCTGGGCTACGCCGTGCACCCGGCCGAGAGCAAGGCTGAGCGCGTCAGGACCCGGCTGCGGCGGCAGTTCGTGAGTGTTGGGCTGCAGTCCCTGCCTTCACACACACACACACACACACACACAGGGCTTCCCAAAAACAATGACATCTTGGAGAGCTGTTGGTGTGCCCAGCGTTGGTGAATCAGCAGAGAGGCTGCTCCAGAGCGGTGGCAGCAGCTCGGTTTTCCTACTCCAAGACAGATCCCCTCTCCTGGGGGCTCTGTCTCCCTGGGTCCCACTGGGCTCCTGCTGGCTCGAGGCAGCTGGTGCTCAGCCAAGTGGAGCGTGGGATGAGGACCTGGACTCTGGGCACTACTGGACACTGGAACAAGGCTGAAAGTAGGGAATGAGTTTTCCTGCCCTCAGCTCCGTGTCCATGAGGAACTGCACCTTCCCAGAGGTTTGCCGGGGGCAAGCAGTGAGGGGCTGTGGCAACAACGAGCCAGCACCGAGTCCCTGGGGCAGCTCAGACCTTCCTGGCCCTTGGGAGCTCCTGGTGGCAGGACAGCAGGGATGCGTCAGGGCTGCACCGCAGCTGTGGGAGCCTCTGATCAATGTTTCATGGGCTCTGCCTCTGCTGTCCCCCAGAGACACTCAACACCATGGCTCGGGTGTCCTTCCCCCGCCTCGGTATGGGCTCAGGGTTGTAATGAGGGCTCAGGTATCAGGGTGATGAGGAGCACTCGGTGTTGATTTGCAATGGCTGAGAGAGCCAGTACAAAGGGACTGGAGCAGGGAATGGGCTGGGGCAGCACAGCTCACCCTGCCCCAGGCTGTGCACAGACACTGCTGGGACCCTGGGACCACAGCCTTCCTCTGTTCCACAAGAAGAGCTGGTCCCTCTGGGGTCACACGCACAGGGGGTTTCTCCTGGTGTCCCTGGGCAGTGTCACAGCTGGGCAGTGTGGGTCTGGGGCCTCACCCTCCCTGCTCGTGCCTGCCTTGTTGGATGTTTGATTGTCCCTGTGGGGGCAGCTCTGGTCTCACACTGTGTTGGGGGCAGCAGTGGGTGCTGTGGATGAGTCTGTGGGAGCTGCTCACAGTCCCAGCACTGCCAGTGAACCTTCTCTGTCAGAATTCTCAGTGGGAACTGCTGCCTCAGGCTCAGGAAGCTCTTGAAACCTCAGGGATGGAGATGAGCAGAAGCAGGATGGGGTACCTGAGGAGTGGCTGAAAGATGCTGGAGATGTTTAAGATGAGGCAGCCCTGCTGTGGGGTAAGGAATCATCTGCTTTTTCTGTCTACCTGGATCTGTGGCTCCAAACTGTACCCAGGAGGGACAGGAGCGTGCTGGGCTATTGGGGACTGTTGTCTTTCAGGGGTGTTTTTCTGGTATCTCTGTGGGATCTTTTCTTCACAGCCTCTGTGCTGCAGTGGAGATGGGCACAAAGGGTGTGGAAGCACTTGGGTTTAAGCACAGTGTCCTGGTACCTGCAGGGAACTGGGTTCTGCCCTGTTCCTCCCTGCTCGGTGCCTGCACAGCACCTCTCTGTCTCTGGCCAGTTTGATTTCACCTTTGACTTACTCAAGTTTTGGGGACCTTTAGCTTTCCTTGGTGTACCCACAGAGCTGACTGTCTGTCAAGGAACAGAGCAGGTTTTTTTTGTAGGATGTGGGGAGGTGGGGCTGTTTCTTCCTTGCTAAATCATTTCTGTAAAAGTTGTTGCTGTAGACTGAGCCATGTGCTGTGACCTTGTGAGACCTGCTGAGAAAAGCAGACTCATCCTACTTGGAGAGGGTTTCCAGAGGGCCCTTCAGCAGAGGCAGGAAGTGTGGAGGAAGGCAAACTGGCAGCACTTGGCGGAGGCTTGGGCCAGTACAGGGCCAACATTCCCGACACAGCCCCAGAGCCTGCTTTGTAAGTTCAAAGTACAGATCCTGCCAGGCTGGGGAATTTCTTTCCAAGAACAGTTCCAGGCTCTGTGTCCTCCCAAGGCTGGGTTAGTTACTTTCCATCTCTGTGCTGGAGGTGTTGCAGCTTCCTCTGGGCTCGTGTTAAGCCCTGGTCCCCCGTGGCACCGTCTCTGCCCAGCCCTGGCTGGGGGAGGAATTGCTGCCATGTGAGATCTGCTCTCCTCAAGCCTGGCACAGCATGTACAGGAGAGAGCACAATTTGCCATATCACAGTGGCTCATCTTTTAGGGAGAAGCTGGATTAATTTTTCTGGGCTGTTGCACTTCCCCAGCCTGTAGTGTAGATTTCTGGCTTTGCTCTTTCCATGCTGACAGTCTGAGCCATCTTTGCTGTGTGATGAGGTCTGATGTGATCAGGTGCTGCCTACTGAAGGCTTTGTGTTGGTCATGGGCACCTGAGCTTGTCCCAGGGAGAATTTGCTATAATTTATATGAGGACACTGGAGTCTGGCTTCCCTACTCCCCTGGCTGTGACGTGCTGAATGCTGCCAGGGCTGCTGAAGCATCTTTCAGTGCAGAGGGAGCACCCGCAAATCCTGCCTGGCCCCACTGTCGTGCTCTTCCCGTGCCTGCCAGAGGCCAGCACACCTGCCTTCCTCCCAGAGCTCTGGGGAGGGTGGGATTTCTCCAGCCATGTCGCTGGTGGCATGTGTCTGCAGTCCTGCTCTGCTGTGTGATGGGTCTGCACGTACAGATTACTGGAATTTGCATAATTTGACTTTTAAATGAATTCCAATTTTTGTGATTGTCAGAGTGAGTTTTCTTTCTAATAAGCCTTTCCTTTTAAACTCCTCCAAGGCCTGTAGTGCTGTCAGCATGCCTGCCTTGGAGACAGGGGAGCAGCTGATTGCTTTTGACATCTGTCTCTCACTCGGATCCCCTGCCTTGTCCCAGTCACTCACTCCAGCTGTGACAGAGATAATGACCATGGCCAGGCTGGATCATGCTCTGAGACCTTGGGCATGTGGTTTGGGGTCACTTGGTGACAGCCAAGGGACTGTTTTGGTTTTGTGCCCAGCTGGCTCCTGAGATGCGAGAAGGAGCAGGGATGGGACCTTCTTGCCAGGGGAGGAGAAGCAAGACATGGCTGAGTTACAGACTGTGCTGATCTCCTTGTCTTCACTGGAAAACTAGCCATTAGAGGCAGAATTAACCCTGTTAAACTCAGCATTAACCTTATGGAGCATTAAGAGGTCACCAGGGCTGAGTCACTATGGTGGCTGCTGGGACAGTCAGTGTAGATTGCAGCAGGGCTCTGAGGGAATTATGCTCTTCCCTTTTTCCCCATGGGAATTTCAAGTTCTGTGCATCTAGGCCAGTCATTCTGGTATTGCCCACTCATTTTGTGATGTTATGGCACAAAGCCTGCTGCCTCTGAAGAGAGGAAGCAGCAGTGCCCGGGGTCCCACATGCTGACCCAGCCTGGTTTGAGGGCTCTACCCTGACCCCTCTGCTGCTCTGAAATGATGTACTGCTCCCTGAGCATCGTGGGGGAGTCACCTGCTTTGTGCAGGGGAGGTGGAGGGGAGCAGCCCTTGGCATTTCCGTGGCATCCTTGGTGCTGCCCCAGCTGCTGTGACACTTCTGCTCGCTGTAGTTCCTTCAGGTTTCAAGTAGGTGACTCAAGATTGTGTTGCTTTTCTGCCTCTGCACTAATTAATTTTACTCTGCACTCTCATGCACTAATTTATTTTTTAATTATCGTTATTTGTGTAGGATATTTTTTCAGGCAGTGATTCTGATATGAAATGTCTGTGCCCTGCAGGAAACACTTAGACTCTGTTTGTCTTGGGAGTTGTACAGATGAGTTGAGTAGAGGAAATCCCTGCCTGACAAAGCAATGATGACAGAGACAAGGTGAATTGGGACAGAAGAGCCTGGGAAGGGAGGCATTGAGGGGAGGAACTCACTGCATGGCAGACACCTGGTCACATGCGGTGCTCACTGGAGGTTCCTGGCTGACAGCTCCCTGTCCAGGTTTTCATATTCCAGTGAATAATGATTAACCCAGAAATGCCTCCTGTCCCTGGTTGTCACTGCAGTGATGCTGGGGAGTGCAGAAACTGCTTCACCCCATGGGGTGTGATTATCCCAGTCTGGGTTTTGGGTGCCAGGTGGGCTGGAGACAAGGTAGGACCTTGGTAAAACTCACCTGTGCATTATCCCAGTGGTTTGGTCTCATTCCTGAGTATGCAATCTGCTGGGTGCAGCCTGTTGTCTCCTGTGTGCAGCCAGTGCTGGAGGCTCTGGTGTGATGCTGATGTTGACAGTAAGGTCATGCTCACCCTGGTCCCTCTGGTGCCAGTGAAACCCCACTCTCCCCTCGCTGGATTTGATTGGGCTCTGTTCCAACACTGCTATCAACCACACGCTCTCACATCTGATTTCAGAAAGGATCAGCAGGCAGACAGAGGATTCCTGGCTGTGTCTGTAGTTCAGTGTGATTACAATAAATAAATAGATAAAATAGAATCATAGATTCCCAGGGTAGTTTGGTTTAGAAGGAGCCCTAAAAACGATCTTGTCCCAACCCCTGCCATGAGCAGGGACACTTTCCAAGGTTATCCCAAGGTTCTCCAAGTCCCGTCCAGCCTGGCCTTGGACACTGCTAGGGATCCAGGGGCAGCCACAGCTGCTCTGGGTTGAAAAATGACCATGTGAAAGGCAGGTCAGCTGTGCTTGGTGAGGAGGAGGAGCAGAGCAATGAGAATCATCCTGGACCTCCACACAGACTCCCAGAGCAGTGACAGTGACTGCCTGAGGGAGGAAATTGCAAAGGCAGGTGATGTTTGAGCTCTGTGCATCACTCCTGTGCCTCTCCTCCTCACATTGCTCACTTGCTGACTGTTGTTTGCTGAGTGCTTAACAGAAAAAGCCAAACCTGATAAATAACGTGTTGTTGGAGCCAGAGAGCAGCTCATTCCCTGGAGAGCAGTCCCTGGGAGCTGGGAAGAGGCTCCCTGTGACTCACCCCACTTTGCAAATTAGCGCGGGAGTGAGCAGACACAGCAGAGCTGGAAACCAAAATGCACCTGGCTCATTTCTGCAGTGAGCCTGGTTTTATTTACAGCAGCAGCTTGTGACGTCCCAGCTGGTGCTTTGTGGTGCCTGTAGTAAAGCAGGGCTGCCTGGGGAAGAGCACAGCATGCTGTGGGGCTGCTCTCAGCATTCCCACCCAAAGGGAGATGGCTCCTGGGGGAGGAATTAGGGCGTAGAGGAGCAGTTTGTGGGCCATGCTGGTAGAGAGGGGGTTCTTGGGGGGCTTGGGGACAGTGTGGGGCATCCCAATCAGTCTTCTTTTTGTAAAGCCCTGAATTAAATGTGGTAGAGAAGAGCCATCCAAAAGCCTTCTCTGAAAGGCTCCTGCATGCTGCTGCCAAACTTTTAAAAGAGGAGTTAAATTTGGGACTTTCAGCTTGTGATTCCAAAATGCTTTGCCAAAACCAGGCGTCTGTGACAGTCAGTGTGAGCTGGAGTGAGTGAGGCCTCTCCGGTTTGCTGTGAGGAGGGTGGGCCCAGTGCTGGGGAGATTGAGGGCACAGGAATATAAAATTAATGCACAGAAGATGTGGGATCCTGACTTGAAACTGGAAGGGGTTTGCTGCTGAGGACCAGGCTTTGGCTTTGATTTCAACGCTGCTATTCCAGGGCGGGTATAGTGAGACTGACACGTCATTTTCCAAGAAAACATGCAGGATGGCTTTGGTCCTAACCTGTGTCTTTGCAAATAACTTATGCAAATTCCCACGTGATAACCTCTGGATTCAAAATGCAACAAACACAGCGAGAAACCACCGGGCTCTCCCTGCAAACCCGCAGTGTTTGCTCCCTCTGCTGGCTTTGCTCTGGGGAGGAGAGGTTGGCAGTGATGTGGAGCATGGGGCATCCCACATGCTGCTGTCGGGATGGTTGTGACACACAATCACGACTGAAAATTTCCAAGGCAGAAAAAGGTTTTATTTTAACTGAGCATTCCATTTCATACATTTTTTTTACTAAAGGCGTGCACTTCACTCATTGGTTATAAAAGGTACCTTGCTTGTCTATCAAATCTTTTTATTCTTGGTTAATTTGCATAATTTTTTTCTTTGATTCCCATGAGACAGATTTCTTATTTACTGCAGGTGCAGTTGCTTTTCACCCAGAAATAGTTGTTGTGTTACTGAACTCTCATTTCCAAGACTGTTTCCACATGAGAACTTGCAAGATACTTAGCTGCACATAGTAGAGCCAAGCTAACAATTAATTTAGCAGAGCAAGGCATGATTTTATGAAGCCTTTCTTTTGTAATTTAACTACCTATCTACAGCACTCACTGGCTGGCAGAGAGAAGAGCAGCAGCTTCAACAAGCCCCAGTGCAACACCCTACACCCAGATTGGGGCAATCCCAATCCCAAGCACAGATTGGGCAGGGAATGGATTAAGAAAAATTCTGGGTAGGATTTAGAAGTGCTGGGGGATGAGGGATGGACCTGCTTTGGCCATGAGCCCCCAGAACCCCCCTGTGCTGGGCTGAGCCCCAGCATGGGCAGCAGGAGGGGGGGATTCTGCCCCTCTGCCCCCTCGGGTGAGACCCCACCTGCAGAGCTGCCCCAGCTCGGGGCCAACAGCAGCAGGACCTGAAGCTGCTGGAGAGAGTCCAGAGGGACCCATGGAGATGCTCCATGGGCTGGAGCCTCTCTGCTCTGGAGCCAGGCTGGGAGAGCTGGGGGTGCTCATCTGGAGAAGAGAAGGCTCCAGGGAGAGCTCAGAGCCCCTGCCAGGGCCTAAAGGGGCTCCAGGAGAGCTGCAGAGGGACTGGGGACAAGGGATGGAGGGATAGGACACAGGGAATGGCTTCCCACTGGCAGAGGGCAGGGATAGATGGGATATTGGGAAGGAATTGTTCCCTTGGAGGGGGGGCAGGCCCTGGCACAGGGTGCCCAGAGCAGCTGTGGCTGCCCCTGGATCCCTGGAAGTGTCCGAGGCCAGGTTGGAGCAACCTAGGCTAGTGAAAGGTGTCCCTGGGCATGGCAGGAAGTTGGGATGAGTTTTAACAGGCCTTCCAATCCATTCTATGATTCCTTGAAGCTTCCAGCCTCTGATGTGGTACCATTTATATTTCTGCATAATTAACTTCAACTGCTTAGCGAGCAGCAGGGCTGAGGAGGAGGAGAGCAGAGTTGTTTTGCCAGCTTCCAATTTTACCCTGCTTCTACAAGCGAGACTTACCAAAAATGTGCACCGTGTCCTTTGGTATGTGAAGTTTGTGCAAAAAGAGAAAGTAACCACAGTGATTTAAAATAAGTGAAACACTATTTTGTGAGCTGGAGTATTCCTCCTTCGTGGCAGGACTGGAGTCTTATGTAAAACTCAAAAAGATTTTTTGGGTTGGAACTGCAGCCCTGTCTGGGCTCGTGGCAGTGCAGGGTGGGCTGGGGATGTTTGGTGGCCCAGCTGTGTGGAAAACGAAACGCTTTTAGCTGCATCCTGCTGGGCATGAGGACTTGTGCTGGCATGACCCAGATCAGTGTCTGGTTGGTGTGAGGGGATGCTTCAGCTTCTCCACCTGCCTTTGGCTGGTAGTCCCCTCCCAACAGCTGGCTGAGATGGTGACAGTGGCCACATGCCTGCTGCCCAGGCCCTTCCTCGCCTTGACATCCAGCAGGAGAGATCTTGGCTGCTGGGGCTGTTCCTGTTAATCCCAAAGTGCACACTCTGGTGGGTTTTGTCCTGATTTCCCTTTCTTCTGGGCTTTGCCAGCAAAAATGGCTTTGTGATAGCAGGTCCCTGGATCCAGACAGATTGCTGATCACTGCTCAGACCCAGACTAAATGGGTGCTGAATCCCATCCTCTGCTGCCCGTGGGACTTCAGTCCACGTGCAGTGCTCCCTTTGGTTTCTGTGGGAAATGTGTTCTGCTCTTCCTCTCGAGTTGTTTCCCAGATCTCAGAAAGGAAATCTGGCTGCTGTAACCTGTCCACAGCAGCTCTTTGGTGTAAGGGGGCCAGGTACCCCAGGTTTATGAACAAATGGGGCAATCCCCACGTGCCTTCCCTGCGCAGCTGGAGCGTGCCAGTGAACAAAGTGCTTTGGCAGCCTGAGCTTTAAATCCTTCAGAGCACTTTCCCTACAAGCACGTTCCTACAGGGAGGTGCTTGTGCCTGAAAGAGCCCTTGGGACACGGCTTTGGCCTCACAGGGACTCAGGTGGATTCAGCTGCAGGACTGCGAGCACCTGGGTGCGGTGGCTGTGTGGAGATGGCATTCTGTGTGCCGGGTGCCATCAGCTGCTGCTGCCGAGCCTCTCCAGGGGCAGCCTGCCTGGGATGCGCTGGATAAATCACTAGGGGGATGTGGGGCAGTTTTTCCAGTGCTGGAAAGCTCTGGAGCGTGGTTGCAGTAGCTGCTGTGTGCTGCAAGAGGTCTCTGCAGTACCGTGCTTGATGCACCCGCCCCACAGCTGCTCTTCCTCGGCTGCTCCAGCTTTCCTCTCCTCTGGCTGCAGTGCTGCATTTTACCTGCCCCTGCTCCCGCTGCAGAGGTCTGAGCTCTCAGCCTCTGAGTCATGGGATTCCAGGCTGGTTTCTGTTGGGATGGACCTTAAAGCTCATCTCACTCCACCCCCTGCCGTGGGCAGGGACACCTCCCATTATCCCAGGTGACTCCAAGCCCCAATGTTCAACCTGGCCTGAAACACCCCCAGGGGTCCAGGGGCAGCCACAGCTTCTCTGGGCACCCTGTGCCAGGGCCTGCCCACACTCACAGCCAAGGATTCTTTCCCAATATCCCACCTATCCCTGCCCTGTGGCAGGAGGAAGCCATTCCCTTGTCCTGTCACTCCAAGTCCTTGTCCAAAGCTCTTCTCCAGCTCTCTTGTACCTCAGTTTCCCCATTCCTTATGCCTGAGAGTCTGTGGGAAGCTCCCAAAGCTCCCCACAGCACTGGGGGCTCACCGTGTCAGCACTCATCTGACTGTCCCTCATTAGTGAGCACTGCCAGGACTCTGTGCTCTCCCTGCACGTGGAGCCAAGGCTCACCTCTTTGCTGCTGCCCACTCTCCAGTGTGGCCTGTGGCCAGGGTGAGTGGTGGGACATGTCACTGGTGCTCCCACAGCGTGCTTGTCCTGCTGCAGGTCCCAGCACCTCATGCAGGATTTGCTGCTTGCTGGGTATTGCTGCTCTCAGCTGGGGCAGGAGGGGCTTTGGAGGGACATTGTTACGGACCAGAACTCGATGTGAGCAGAGCTTTCTGTGGCACACAGCCAGCTTTACCTGCCCCTCCTGCCCCACAGCCCCCGTGGGGCTCACAGGGACAGTTCAGCAGTTCCCTGGCAGTGGGACATGGCAGGACAGTGCCACCCTGCTCCATGGGACACTGGCCTGTACAGGGCAGGGCTGACTGTCCCTCTGGGGTTGCCATGTGTCTCCTTTCCCCTTTGTTGCACGGTACCCACCCTGGCACATGGGAACCCATGGGCACCGTGAGTTGGGGCACTGGTTGACCTCCTTGGGGAGGGCTGACAACTTAGGGTCTGGGGTCTGGTGGGGACAGAGCTCTCTGCCATCCCAGGGTCCCTGGCAGGCTCCACACATCTTCTCTCCCTCTCCAAGGCTCGGGAAGGGGCTGGCAGTGATGTCTGGGGGGACGTTAAGGTTGGAGATTAAGTGGAGCATATCCAGTGGGAACAGGCTGCTGGCTGGGCTCGGATGTCACCTTGTTTTGACTGCAGCAATGGCCTTGTGTCAGTTGGGAAGGATGGAAAAAGAAAGGACCCTGAAACCTAAGAGCTGTTTTGCTATTTACTTTGGTTCTGGTTTTACTCCGAGAATAGAAACAAAGACGGTGGATTTGCATCACCAGGAGCAACTTGAGGAGGGAGGAGGAAGTGATGGGACCTCAGCAGTGGCAGGAATGTGCTGGCAAGAGGAGGGCCCTGGTGACAGGGAGACGGTTTGACCTGGGGGTTCCTATTAGCATTCTGTTCATCTCACTTCTGTTTTATTTTTTAATGGTGAGTTGGTGAGATTTGGCTGCTGAGCCTTATCTCTGTAAGGGAGCACTTGCAGAGGCAGAGGGTGCCCAGGCTGCTGCATAGAGGAAGGAGCCTTTGGAGGTGCCCTGCTTGCATAATCAGGTCTTGATGTCTTGCACAGAAAAGATGATTTGTCTTTCTCTGCACTGACTATTTACATGTCACATGTAAAGCTGTTTGTCCTCCCTCCTGCTGATGCAGTCTCATCTCCAGTCTGAGCCCAGTCCCACCAGAGGACTGAGCACAGCCACAGTGGGGTAGTAGAGGGGTTTCTGTGAGACCCTCAGGCCCTCACCCTGAGGGAGGGAGGGCTGAGATGAGGAGAGATGGGATGGATGCTTTGTCTGTGGAGCTCTTGAGGCTCCTTTAATGGCAAGGGGTATGTTTGTTTCCAGCCTGCTGAACCTGTCCTTGCTGGAGCCTCCAGGCAGACCAGGAGGAGGGGACCTGGCACCACCCTGCTCCTGCAGCTGGCAGGGGAGCAAGAAGGCTGGATGGTATTTTTGCAGGAGAGAATTTTCCTGCATCTTTGGCTGTTACAGAGGTGGCTTTCCAAGGCAGAGAGGAGCTTTGCTGAGATGTCCACCTGTCAGCACTAAAACATTCAGCTTGTGGATGTCCCTGTTCCCTGACAGTAGAAATGTCCAGCCTTGTGATAAGTTTCAGCACTTCAGGACACTTTGAGGAAAGCAGGATGAAACGGCTGCCCTGGAATGACCCTACCTGCTCCCAGTGCCCCTTTGAGGGGGTCCTGGAAAGATCCCAGTTTCAACTTGGAGTGTTAGGGTCTTGACATTCTTGTCCAGGCCCTTGATACCTCCTGGGGAGAGGGAAGAAACTGATTGCTGGAGCAGATCAGGGATGGAGCTTCATGTCTGGAAGCTCCAAGGGACATTGATAGGTCCCTGCTGGGCCTGGGCCCTGAGTCACCCCTGCTGCCATCCCCTCTGGCAGTAAGAGGTGCACAGGGAGGAGGAGCCACACACTGGGCTGTGGTACCTGGGCAGGGAGGGAGCTCCTGCCTGCTCTGGTTGGAGTTTTTGCTGCTTCCCCTCTGGGGAGAGGTGGGGTGGTGGTGTGTCATTCTCGTTCAATAATTCCCTGCATTTTTGTGGATGGGTTCCTCTTTCAGGCTTGAAAGTCAGCAGCAAACCCAGCCCATAGCTCTGCTGACCATCCAGGTTTTGTCTTCAAAAGATTCACTGTTCCATGTGGCCACCAGGTACCTCTGGTGACATCTGTGGCATTGGCTCTGCAGCAATGTTGTACAGTGGGTGGTAGGATGGAGCACTGGCTGCCCCAGAAGTAGGAAAAAGAGTCCTAGAGCCTGGTGCTGGCCTGGGACGGGGGTTTGTGCTGGCTGCAGCCTTTTGCTTGCTGTGAAAAGGCACCAAGTCCTCTGCCCTGGGATTGAGCCTTGTGATGCTCCAAAGGGAGCACACACAGCAGCTTCCTGGGAGCCTTTCTGTTATTGAGCCCATGGGAAGGATTTGGGCAGGAAGCAGGAGTTGTGCCTGAAGAGTTCCACTGGGCTTCAGGTGAATCCAGCCTTTTCCCCAGAGCTCTGGCTGGCCTGTGCTTCTGTGTGCTTTCACCAAGAGCCTCAGGGTGAGGTTTTGTTCATCTCACTCCTGGAGTCTCCCTCACTGGGGGTATTGAAAACCCAGCTGGACACAACCCTGTGCCATGGGCTCTGGGATGACTCTGCTTGAGTAGGGAGGTGGCACCAGATGACCCCTCCAGAGGTCCTTCCAGCTGAACTATTCTGGAATTCTGTGACAATACTGGTGCTCGGATCCAGATTTCCTAACCTTAGTGCATCGAGCCTGTGAGGAGGCACATTCTCAGGGAAGTGCAGCCCTTTTGCCATCCTCCATCTCCTTCCTGAGGTGGCATCGCCACCAGAGAGCCTTTGGGTGTGATTATGCACTGCCTGGTGTGTCAGCAAAGCTGCTTTGGCATATGGGAAGCCAAGAGGGCAAACAGCAAATCTTCAGCTTGAGTGTTGCTGAGTGAATTAATAACTGGAGCATCCCTGGACATTGCCTACTCTGAGTCCTACAGGACACAGGAGCTGGAGCAGCTGAGCACAGTGTGACCAGAGCTCTGCTGATGCCTTAGGTTTTACCTTTTAAATTTTTCAAATTCTGTGCTGTTTTAGTGTGTAGTTCTGGGTTTCACATTAAGTGCTGGTAAGCTCTCATCACAGAGCAGGGAGACAAAGCAATGCTTCTTCTAGCTGGGGACCAAGGACAACTGATACAACTTTCAGGCCCAAGAACAAAACTAACTTGGAGGGAAGAGAAAAAATGAGGAAGATGGAGCTTCATAACCTGAAACTATAATTGGACAATTAATTCCAATATGCTCATGGACCAAAGTGTTAGACCTCGTGACCAGGTGTCCATTTTGTGACCATTTTGGGTTCACCTGGGTGTGGCCCAGCCAAGCTGTTGTGCTACCCAGGTGTGCCCAGTGAGGCCTTTTAATAAATCCCTGCTTTATCCTTTTGCTCTGTCCAGTCTCTGTTCCAGGTCAGTGATCCAGGTCAGCTGGGCACATTCTCTAAACCAACCAACCAAGCTGGGTTTAATTCCTGACACATTCAGCAGATCAGAGTGTGCTCCTTGCCTCCCCTGCATGCAGGCATCCACAGATGCTGGCACTGAGCCCTGCGGTTGCTGTGCCTGAGCTCCTTCTGGGGGGTGTCTGTCCTCCCTCCGAGGTGGGTGTTTGTCCAGCCAGGGTGTTTGTCCTGCTCCTGGGTGCCCCGTTGTTGCTCACATCAGTGGCAGAGAAGGCTGGGCTGCAGCCACCTGTCTGTTGGAGCTGGATTTCTGTGGGAATTCTGGGGAACTGCACTGTGGTAGAATAGATGTGCCCCAGCACACAGAGGTGCAGGGGGACCTGTTCATTCTCAAGGAGTTCCTTTCAGCTTTCCCAGGCTGAGCTTGCTCCTGGCAGGCCTGTAGTGCTTGAGACAGCAGCAGGCACAGCTGCCCTGGGGTCAGGCTGTGTCCTGCACTGGGGGAGCTCTCACAGGAGCTTTCCAGAGCTCTGCCACATGGGACGGGCAGTGCTGAATGTGCAGAGCCCCTCTGCTGCTTTTCCATCCCAGCCACAGCTGGTTTCGGGTCGTTCTCCTTGTTTTCTCTGCCTGGGTCTAATAAAAGCCCAGTTGCCTCCCTTAGGAGAGTTTTAGGGAAGCCATGAGAGCCACAGGAGCTCCAAGTGTGTTACAAGGTGTTTACTGAGGAAATCGATGTCCTTGCTGAGGAAAGGCAGGTTTTTCATCCTGGCAATGAAATAGATGACAAAGTTACTGTCACAAAGTGGTGGTGGAAAATATCCTGCATTTGGAGACCTCTTCCAAACAGGGACAAGCCAACTCTTTGCAGTGCAGGCCTCCTTGGCCCCAGAAAGGTGCTCAGATTAGCAGCAAAGGCAAATCTTGGTCCAGGGTCTTGAAGGGTTTTACTTTGCAGGTTCTTTTTGTGTAGGGTAGACCTTTATTTAGTCTTGGTTTTGTTTAGCAGTTCCCATCACACACAGACTTGCACCCTCACACCCTTGGACATGTCTCCTTTCTCCAGGAGCATCCAGTGCCCCCACGGGTATCACTCCCCCTTCCGAAAAAGTTATTGTTCCTAGAAAACAGAGCAGCTCTGCTGGAATGTTAATTGGGGGACGTGAATAACCAGGGCTCCCCTCTGCCTAACCTTCCCCAGCCCCCTCTTAACAAGCAAATTGCATTTATTTAGTCATTGAAGGTCCTGTCTCTCCTCCCCTAGGCAGACTGAAGTGTCCATTGTGCAGCTCTGCCTTGGGATTTGCTGCCATTTGTTCAAGGAATGTTTTTTCAAAGAAAAGCAATTTTTAGGGAGGGTAGGGGGTACAACACCCCTTTCTCCCTTGCTGCAGGGAGAGATGAGTTACGGTGGGCAGAGGTAGCACAGAAGTGGGTTTGTCATTGGTGCTGTTCCCAGGGGCACTCAGGCTTCATGCCTGGGAGGGAATGGGAGTGCCTGGGAGGGAATGTGAGAGTTTCCCCATCTTCCCTTGTTGAGGAGACAGACAATGTGAAACCCAGCCCCTGTCTGTAGTTGGAGGCAAATCTATCACGTGTGGGTGCTCAGGGTGCTGCTCCCTGCCTGCTGTGGGGTCTGGATACCCATCCCACCTCCTGCCAGCCCAGAGTGGCCCTGCAGGGCTGGGGGCCCAGCCTGTGCCTGTGAGGAGAGGTTTCCCCAGTGAGGATGCAGTTTGAGCCGTCCCTGAAAAGCCTCTAACCCATCCCAGGGGAACTGTGGCCTTGTGTCTATGTTTCTCAGTGGTGAGTGTTCCATGGAGTGCAGCCCTGGCAGCCCATGCCAGCCCCAGGCTGTGGTTTGTGGCAGGGGTGACAGTTCCACAGATGTGCACAGCTGGATGGGGAGCCCCAGATGTATGGCTGGGCTGGGGGCAGCTGCCCCTCCTCAGAGCTCAGACACATCCCATGGTCTGAAGGCTGCAGGTCAAGTTTACCTGCAGGCTTGGAGGTGTGTTTATCCATGAAAGCATCAATTTTTTTGTTTTCCTGCTCGCTGACCTTTGGATTCACCAGCTGAACCACTGAATCACAGAATCACAGGTTGGCTGGGGTTGAAAGGGACCTTAAATCCCAACGTGTCCCACTCCCTGCCATGGGCAGGGAGACCTCCCACCATCCCAGGCTGCTCCAAGCGCAGTCCAGCCTGGCCCTGGGCACTTCCAGGGATCCAGGGGCAGCCACAGCTGCTCTGGGTACCCTGTGCCAGGGCCTGCCCACCCTCCCATCGAACAATTCCTTCCCAATCCATCCATCCCTGCCCTCTGGCAGTGGGAAGTCATTCTCTGTGTCCTGTCCCTCCTGGCCATCATGCAAATCCCTTCTCCAGCCTTCCTTTAGGCTGCTTTCAGTTACTGGCAGGGGCTCTGAGGTCTCCTTTTGGTGGTGACCGTAGGGATGTGGATGCCCTCGGGTCCCCATCTCATGCTGGTCACATAACAGCTGTCCCAGATGTCACAGCCCAGCTGGGCTTGGGCTCAGGATGTATCACATGTGAAGCAAATGCTTTGCTTAAATGAAACCCTGAAATTCTAGTTGCAAATGGGATTGGCTGTGGGGGCATCTCTGGTGCTGTTTGTTTTCACAGTTAATTTGTCATGCAGGGTGTTTGCACAGGTAATTCCAGTCTCACAGCAGGCTCTGGTGGTGCCCTGCAGGTGTGGGGCTGACTGGGAGGGTTATGGCAGAGAGGGGGGGTCCTGGCATTGCCATGAGGTGCTTCTGCCCAAAGGATCAAGGCTGATGAGCTGTAGAATCCTGGAGGCTTCGGCTTGGGGGGTATTGGGGGGGAGAGGTTATTCCTGTCTGATTCTTTCCATAATAGGGAAATGGCCTTTTTTCTTACATACAGTGATTTTTATTGTGTCAGCATTCTGCATTTGGTGTTATTTGGTGGCCCCAGGGTTGACTTGGGAACGTGATGTAATGTTTGGAGGGAGCTTTGTCTCATGGTCCTGTGGTGGAGGTGGAGGGGAGGCAGGGGAGTGTCAGGAGTGGGTTGGCCATGGAAGTGCTCCCTGGAGCTGGGCTGGAGAGAGGGAGAGCACCAGGAGCAGTGCACTGGAGGTCTGGGGAACCAAAAAGCTCAAATATCCCCAGAGAAATATCAGATATTGTGGGGGAGCCTGCAGAGGGGGTACAGAGAGTTTGCAAGTTGGGGGGCTCAGGTGAACCCCCTGGAACACCTCTCTCCCTCCACATACAAACCTGTCTGGGGATTGTGAAATGATAAAGAGTGGAAAAACCCTCCAAGATCATTGAGTCCAACCCAGCACCGCTGTCTTCACCACTAACCCATGTCCCCATGTGTCACATCCGCAGATTATTTAAGTTCCCCCAGAGATGGTGACTCCACCACTACCCTGGACAGCCTGAGCTAGTGCCTGACCACCCTTTCCAGGAAGAAATTATCCCTAATATCCAATCTAAACTTTTCCTGGCAGAATTTGATGCCATTTCCTCTCATTCTTGTTCCCTGGGAGCAGAGCCTGATCCCTACCTGGTTGCACTCTCCTGTCAGGGAATTGTGGGGACCCAGAAGGTCCCTGTGCACAAGAAGAGGATGGAGCTCTCCTCAGCGTGGGGCAGTTGGGACCCTCCCTCCTGGAGCCTGATGGGTTTGGGTGCCTTGTTGGGATCTGCCCACTGCACTGCAGTGGGCAGCAAAATTTGATTCTCCCACTGCATGAGAATGTGAGCACCATGTAGCTGTGACTCTTGATGTGGAGCAGTTTGTTATGACACAGGAGGGTGCTTCTAGGACTGACTGCTGGGGCCATGCCTTGCACAGATTTTGATCTCCCAGGCTGCCAGGACTGTCCATGTGTCCACCCCGATGTCCCACCCACAGACTCAGTGCAGCCTGGCAGCCCAAAGGAGAGGCTGGATGTGCTCTGGAGGGCTCAACGCCCACTTTTATTCCCTGACTGTTTGGGTTATTTTTATTTTTAATGCTTGCACTTTGGAAGCACATTATCCTCACCCCACCACTTCTGGGCGAGTGATACTCCAGACCAAATGAATAATTCCACAGAGTGGTTAGAGTTGAAGCAGGTAATTCTGCAGAAATAGCATTAGATTGAAAACTGAGACGTCAGTCCAGATCTCTGCCACGATGTCCTGCAGTATCTCAGGCCCTTGGAAAGCAAATTCCTTGTGATGTTTGCTGAGTTTTGGCAAGAAAGCCTGGGAGGTGGTGAGCACTGCTCAGCTCCCAGCAGCAGCAGAGACGAGGTTTATGCTGGGATGATGCTCAGCCCTGTCTTGTACTCAGTCCCTGCCCTTTTCACAGGATATCCTGAGTTGGAAAGGATCCAAAAGGATCACTGAGTCCAGCTTCTGGCCCTGCACAGACACCCCAACAATCCCAGCCGGTGCATCCCTGGCAGTGCTGTCCAAACTCTCCTGGAGCTCTGGCAGCCTCGGGGCCGTGCCCATTCCCTGGGGAGCCTGGGCAGTGCCCAGCACCCTCTGGGGGAAGAACCTTTCCCTGATATTCAGCCTGACCTTGCCCTGGCACAGCTCCAGCCGTTCCCTGGGGCCTGTCCCTGTCACAGGCAGCAGAGATTGAAGCTGCCCCTCCACTGCCATTGGTGAGGAAGCTGTAGACCTGATGAGACTCCTTCTGCAAAGCAAGCCTCTGGAGCTTTGCATAATTCCTTTGGAGCACCTGAGCATGCAGAAAACACCTGGGAGGCTGCAGAAGCAGATGTTTGGTGCTTGGGAAGGGTCCTTAGCCTGCTTGGCAGCGCCAGCCCCTGCAGGACTCCTCTTTGGCAGGGCTGGTGTTTGATGCTGAGTGTAGCAGCAGCAGTATCTGCTGGGGGACTTGCACCCCCTCCCTGGGGTGCCCCCCTCTCTGATACCCCCTTCCCTGCGGTGCCACCCCTGCACTCTGCCCAGCCAAGGCTGTACAGACTGAGCAATTCCCGTCTTGAGCATAGATTAAACCCCCTGGTTTTCCTTCCCAGCTCAAGAGCCCGTGCAGCTCCAGCCCCTCTCTGTCACCCAGCCTCTCCTACCCTCCAACCCTTGCCTCTGCCACCACCCCTGGCTTCTCCCTCCTCTCTGCCCTTTGCTCCCCTCTTGCAGCCGCTGCTCTCTGCTCGGTGCTGGGCGAGCGTTGTTGGAGCAGGGAGAGGTGCAGGCAGCATTCTCACATCTGGGATTCCATGGGAGAGGCACTGTGGTGGCAGGTCCTGGCTTTACCCATCCCCTCCTCTTTTCAGTGCAAAGAAGGGAGAGCAGCAGCTGAACCGAATTCTGGGCCTTGTCTGTTGTGGAGGCTCTTTGTTGTTCATGTGTTGCTGATTTGTATATTCATGATTAAACCTGCAGCTGTCCAGTGCCAGGAGGATTTGGGATGAATTAGAATGACAAGAGACATGGTCTTTACAAATGAAGTAATCATTTCTCCCTGCACTTCACATTCATCCTCTTTCAAAGGTCTCTGTGTGACGCAGATTTGCTGCACTTTGGTGCCGGGACTGCTGGGAGATGTCTGGATCTCGAAGTTCTCTTTATTCCCTTGGCAGCCGTGGGTGCAGTGACGTGGGAGGAAGGGGCAGTGTGTTAAATGGTCTGATAGTTTCTAATGGTGTCAAATTCTGCCATTTCAATTGGGACTTTCATGCTAGAGAAGAGTTGAAAGGGGAAGATGGGCGTGAAAATCGCTGCCGTGGGCCTCTGTCCCTCCTCAGCGTCCCTGTCGGGGGCTTGTTGATCAACCTCCCTCCCACTGGAGCTTAATCCCCTGCCGATGGCATCCCTGTGTTGCCATGGAAATTGCCATCTGCCAGGTCGGGCACTTCACCTCTGCCTGCTGGAGAGTGGGAGCCAGGGCTGACCCAGTGGGGAGGTGCCACGGTTCCTCCTGGACCTGTGCTTGGCACTGTGGTGACCAACACGTGCCCTGCAGCAGCAGGGGGCTGGCACACGGGTGGTGGCATCAGTGGTGTTCCCATCTGGCTCTGTATGGTTGTGGCTTTGGTTTTTTATTGGTGTGCAAAGTTTAACCATCAGGAGAGGTGGTGGCCTGTGCTGCTGGTGGCAATGTCAGAGCCTGATCCCTACCTGGTTGCTGTTCTCCATGACCAAGCAGTTCTGCCTCCTCCTGGTCCCAGGAGCTGTCCCCTGTGTGCACAATGCCATTGCCTTAGGGTGAGGTTCCTCCAGCAATCATCCACAGCCCATGCTAAAGGCTTCTGAATTCACTGCAGCTTCTGGTTCTCACCCTCCTGGAGTCTGAGGTATTTGCTCTTTAAAATCTCCCCAGAGATGCCTGGGACCTCTCCATCAGGTGCTGGACAGGTTCCTGGTCCCTCCCTGAGGTGGTGATAGGGGTGATTACTCCATTTTCCTGGCACGGCATGCAGGGTTTGTATGGCAGTGGTGGCAGAGGGCAGGTGGAATTTGGAGTGACCCTGGCTCCAGGCCATGTGGGTGGTGTAGGAACCACATTCCCAGGGCTGTGAGACCTGCCTGGCTGGGCCAGCAGAGCAGTGAGTGCTCATGTGATGGTGCTGAATGCTCTTCCCAAGCTCTGCTGAGAAGTGTTGAAGCCCCAAGAGTTCCAGTGTGAGGAGGGCTTAGTGAGGGACACTTGAGGTTTCTTTGGGTCCCTCTGTAGGGATGGAGGTGTCTGGGGGCTCCCAGGGCCATCTCTGGCTGTCTCCTGTTGCATGGTGGTGACAGGGAGCTGGTGGGCACAGCGTGCAGGAGGGTGGTGGTCATGCCTCAAGGCCTAGGGAGGGGCATGACCACGACAGCTGTCACAGGCTGTTGTGGCATTGGTGGGTGACAGATCCATGGTGCAGCGTTGCCTTAGGCACTAGGGCTGGGTGGAAGGAGATCCACTGGGTCTTACTGGTGTCCAAGGCCAGGCTGAACAGGGCTTAGAGCAACCTGGGATAGTGGGAGGTATCCCTGCCCATGGCAGGGGTGGAATGGGATGAACTTCAAGATCCCTTCCAACCCAAACCATGTTAGGATTCTAAAGCAGAAATGGATAGGACTGCATGGAAAAGCTTGGAAGCTGTGTAGTAGGTAGAAGAACATGGAAAGTACTTTTATATCTGTGTTTTCTAACTGAAAGCCAAACAGATTACAGTTTTACAGTCATCCACCTGATTTAAGTGAAACCATAAAACATGACCATTTCCCAGTAAAAAGCTTTTGACTAGCTGCAAAGCTCCCAGGAACAAAAATTCTCTTTGAATGAAATTCAGGGCACACATTTGGGAAGAGTGGGTTGAGTAAGCCTCCAAGCTGTTTTTTCCCCCCCCTTTAAATAGCACATTTGGAATATAAGAAAGTAGAAGAAACTTTATTTGATAGCAGGTTTGTTTCTGGAGGGAAGCACATGGAGCACGTGGGGTGTTTGCTGTGCCTGTGGTGTAGATTTGGAAGGATGTGTGGTGGGGAGGGCTGGGCAGGACTGAGATCTTCATTCCCCTTCTTAGGCAGCACATGTGTTGTTATTAGAGGCTGGCTTGGGAAGCCATAAACAGAGCAAAGTTTGCTTCGTTGCCAACCCAGATGAGATAAAATAGTTTTATAGAGATTTATGGGGATAATAAACTATGTAGGGAAGTTTATGACACATCTAGCTGTGATCAGTGAACCTTTAAAGGGTTTATTGGGCAGGGATGTTGTCTGCCACGGACAAGCCTTGTGTGGTGTTGGAATTATGCTGTTGGTGTGAAACATTCTGATTTAAATAATGTATCTGCCTCTTCCCAGAGCCTCTCCATAAATGAGACTGGCAGAAACTGTGTGCAGCAGGGGGGCTGGTGGTTAGTCACCTCCACATTTTCATCCAGATAAGAGATGAGGTTCAGGGAGATCAGCTGCAGGAACACATCCCTGAGCACCTTGTGCAGTACGAGATTGTGTCAGCTTCCGGTGCTTAAAGCCAGGATGAACTGAATTTTTGTCCCAAAGCCATTTGTTCAAGGTTTCTGATTGCCATTTATTCAGGGTGTCTTTGTGCAAGTAACCAAATTATACCATAAATAAAGTCCTGCCTATGCTGGAAAGAAAAGATGCGAGTGGAAAAGCTGGAGATTGTCAGAGGGCAGGAGAGCCCTGCTGTGGGAGGATGCTGAACTGAGCATCTCCTGCCATGCCAGGGGAGCTTCAGATGGGAGAACAACCTGGGATTCTCTGTGTAGGAACCTGGACCTGTGTTGCACAAGGGATCTGAGAGTGAAACCACAGACTCTTGCAAATCTGAGATGCCAAATGTGCATGGCTTCAGGAGAAATCCCAACTCCCTTTCACTTTTAGCAGAATACCACTCAGATACTAGAGTTTTGCACAGACTTAGTCTACTGAATGGTCTCTGAAATCTTGAAGTAAAGGCAAGTTTGGTTTTTAGGTAGGTTGTGGGTAGAAGAAGCTGCTTTACAGTTAAGCTAAGTGACCACAGGAGATGAGAGGTAGCTTTGGGATGGGTCTGTGTCCTGAGGTTGTCCCAGCTCACTCCTTGCTGCCCACCAGCAAAGTCCCAGTGGGACCCCCTGGCTGTGCAGCAGCCTGGCCATGTCAGCTCTTGCCTTCCCCGTCCAGATTCCATATCCAGCATTAAGTGTCATTAATTGCTTTGGTTCTAGCCCACAGCTGGGGGATTTTATGGAGAATTCTGTTCCTTTCCATCTCTTGCTGTCAGCCTGTGTGGAGCAGAAGGGTACTGGGAAGGGAAGGGAAGAGGCTGCCATGGGGTGACAGGGCCTCCCCTGTCACTGAGCTGAGTACCTGAGCAGCTACTCCAGTGCAGAGGGGTGGGTAAATCATGGTCAGTCTCCAGTTGTGTTCCCTGTGCCCAAATGCAGGCATGGGGCCTCCAGATCTCCCTGCATGGTTTCACCTCAACTTTCTTTATGCTTGATGCCTTAAGAAACCTTTTTCTTCCTCTTCTGTATTTTTCAAGCAAGGGAAAGCTGGCCCTGATGTCCCCAAACTGAGGCAGTGATTTTAGGTCACATTGCCATTTTTGCTGGGGGGTTTTGCATGGATGAGCCTGTCCCTCTTGCACCCACTGCTCACCTGAGGCGAACTTCTTACTTTATTTGGTTCTTCTTCTCAGGGTCAGAATTAAAAGTGTGAGAGACAGAATTCTTGTTCAGACTTGGTTGTTTATTATTTCTTATCTAAGTTACAGCTTTACTGACCATGAGTGCTTCTAGATGCTAGGTTAACAGAGCAAAAATGGAGTACAGAGCAATGTCTTCAAGGTCTTTTTAAGCCTAGACTCAATCATGAGATACCAACTAATTTATTTTAATTTCTAACCTAATAACTAGCTATGTCTTGCACTATGTATTTTTCTAACTAATCACACAAAATCACCCAAACTTGTGAAGAAGAAAGAGATGACTATGCCCTAAAGTCTTCATCTTGTTACATATGTATTACTATATTCCAAAACCCCAAACTCTAAATCTTTCACTCTATGAGACAACACACATCTATTCAACTACACGCTCATCATTTCAGTGCTATCACTCAGCTTTGGAAGCCTTTTCCATGGCCTCAGGTCAGATGCAGTGTATCTTTGAGGATCATTCCCTGTCAGCACAGGAAGTCTGAGATTCTCTGTGTCCAGGGTTCCAACACTTACCCAGGGTACAGGTCTCCAGGGACAGTGATGGCCTAGTCCCAGCAGCTGCAGCTTCCCTGCCCTCACACTGTGCTCCTGGTGCTTGCTGTCTGTAGCTCTGCAGAATTTGTGGTGCCTGCTCGAGGCAGGGTGCCTCTTCTTGCTGTCCAAGGAGATTAAGATATCTTTAGTTTCCCAAACACAAATTCAATTCACAATCTGAGATTCTTGTAGCTTTGGGCAATGAGCTCCATTCGTGGTCTGCAGACTGCCTGGAGGTGGAAGCAGAGCTTGCCCATGGGGAGTTTGACAGTGCAGGGATGGAGCCACATCCTCTGAGCCTGGCAGGGCTGAGGCATGATGGGCTCCCCAGGAATGGTCCAGTGTGCAGCTGGGACCTGAGCATTGGCCAAGGGAGACAGAATTACAGAATGGATTGGGTTGAAGGAACCTTAAAGCTCGTCTCATCCTGTGCCCTGCCACAAGCAGGGACACCTTACACTATCCCAGGCTGCTCCAAGCCCTGTCCAGCCTGGCCTTGGACACTTCCAGGGGCAGCCACTACAGCNTTGGACACTTCCAGGGATGCAGGGACAGCCACAGCTTCTCTGGGCACCCTGTGCCAGGGCCTGCCCACCCTCCCAGGGAACACTTCCTTCCCAATATCCCATCTACCCCTGCCCTCTGGCAGTGGGAAGCCATTCCCCTCTCCCTCCTTTTTATAACCCCCTTTTAAGCCCTGCAAGGGGCTCAGAGGTATCTGTGGAGCCGTCTCTTCTCCAGGTGAACATCCCCAGCTGTTCTAGCCTGGCTCCAGAGCAGAGGGGATCCAGCTCTTGGAGGAGCTCCGTGGGCTCCTCTGGACTTGCTCTAAAAGGTCCCACATATGAGCACTGAAGGATCTGGCTGGAAAGGCTCTGGGACTAGAAGGCCTGATTCTCACTCTAAACTCTTTTCTTTTTTTTTTTTTATAAACTTGTCCTTTCTCTTGCAGTACACAAGGATTGTATGGAATGCCTCCTGTGTGGTGGTCCCTGCAGAGGTTCAGTGTGTGCCCTGTGAGGAAGTGTGGTGGTGGTGGTGGTTTGCTTCGCTCATGTTGTCACATCTTCCTTCAGTTATGGGATAAATATCAACACCACAACCACCCACTAACTAAGCACTGCCTGCCATGACTTATCATCCCAGCCCTGGGCTCTTGGAAAAACTTTACAACACCCTTAAGTTTAAAACAAACACACGTGAAACCCAGTCCCTCCGGGTCTATTAGGGCTGACCAGCAAATGTGCATTTCATTACCCAAAATATGCTGGTAGACCCAGCAGAGCAAGTGAGCCAAGGGGAAGTAGACCTGCAAAACACTTTGGGTAAAACACAAAAAGTGTTTTTTATTTTTCCACCCCTCCCCTTTCTCTTCTTGATTTCTCCTGCCATGAATTCCTGGGTAAAGACTTGCATTTCTGAGGGAAGCCCGGGCGCCAAGCTGGGAGACGGATTGCGCAGCCCGGGCCCAGGGATGGCAGGAGTGAGCCAGCGGGCGGTCAGAGAGCTCAGTGGGTTTTATTTTTATTTTTTCTTCCTAATGCTGTCAGTGCTTGGCTCCAGGTGCCTGGATGGGAGAGTTTCTTGGTGTTGTCCCTCCCTGTGGTTCAGAGTCCTGTCAGGGTCCCGCGGTGGGAGCTGAGCTGTGCTGGGTTGGCCTCAGGGACAGGACAGGGCGTTCCTGCTTGGGCTGGGGTGGCTGGCACAGCAGAGACCTGCATGGCTGGGGACCACAGAACTTGGCTCTGCCTGGATCTGGCTCATCCACCACCAGGAATTCTCTGTTGTCAGCTCTGTAAATGGGAGGCAATGGTTTTAAACTAAAAGAGAAGAGATTTAGGTGAGATACTGGAAAGAAATTCTTGGTTGTGAGGGTGGGCAGGCCCTGGCACAGGGTGTCCAGAGCAGCTGTGGCTGCCTCTGGATCCGTGGCAGTCCAAGGCCAGGCTGGATGGGGCTTGGAGCACCCTGGCACAGTGGGAGGTGTCCCTGCCCATGGCAGAGGGTTGGAGTGAGATGAGTTTTGGTGTCTTTCCCAATCCAAACCATTCTGAGGTTCTGTGATGCGCATGTGATCAGCAGGTGTGGCTCCAAGGTTGGGCCCCATTCATGCAGAGTATCTGGGATGAGAACTGGTAACATCCAGGCCCTCCATTTATCCAGCCTGGTGCAAATTATAGCCATCAGGGCTCCCCTTTCATCCCTTCTTGGTGGGCTTGGCAGCAAAAGCGCCTGCCTTTTCCAGGGGGATTTTGAAGGCGTTCATTACTTTGCAGTGTTGATGATATCTCCTGGTGCTTGGAAGGATTTTGTCATCAGAGCTGTGCTACACAAGGACCCTGTGTTGGCCTGATGTGCAGGGGAGGCCGAGGCCCAGCTCGTTTCCATGGGCTCCAAAGAGCCATACAGCAAAAAGTGTCTAAAGAGTTATCTGCTTTTTCTGGGGGGGAAATATTTTGCCTTTGAATGACTGGCTCATTGTTCATATGGAGCAATGATTTTTTATTCAGTAACTTCCACATGTCCTACAGCTCTCCCTCCAAGAAAAACACAGGGAGCTGTGTCACCAGCTCCAGCAGACTGGTCTCACAGAGCAGAGCCAGCTGGTGGCTCTGTGCAGGGAGTGTTATTGCATGTCAGAAGGTGAGTCACCAGCAGGGCTGTAGGCAGCAGCAGCTCAGGGCATTTTCTCTGGCTGCTTTGGGACAGTTTAACACAGACATATCAACCCTGTCCCGTTTTTCAGATGGAGAAATAGATGGGGAACCCAGAGTTTGAAATTAAAGAAAGTTCCTCCATTCCAAGTAATATGATGGATGGTAGTGGCCACATTTGTGAGCTCTACCATCGTTCGTTGCTTTGGTGGTACTGGAAAGGTGGAATTTCGTCACAGTTGGGGAGAATGTGCAGAGGAGAGCGGCGATGATTGAGCACCTGGGGATGGCTTCAGAAGAGGCAAAGCAGAAACCACCCCCAGGTGTGCAAACATCATGGAAGGGTGCAACGTGCCGAGTATCCCAGTCCCTTCCCATCCCATGCCAGTGGGAATCAGGCTGGATGGGGCTCGGAGCAGCGTGGTCTGTGAAGGTGTTCCTGCCCATGGCAAAGGTTTGGAATGAGATGAGTTTTAAGGTTCCTTTCAGTCCAAACCAGTCTGGGGTTCTGTGACTTTTGGCTTTTTTTCCCTTTGTTCTGGGGGTGAAGGAGATGTTAGCAGCACCAAGGCCTGTCCCTGTGGGGAGACTCAGCTCAGGCCTTTGTCTTCCTCCAGAGAGGATGAATCTCTGGAGTGAGAGACTGGTCTGTCAGAGCTCTGAGCCCCTGGGGATGAGCAGCTGGCACGGGGTGGGCCAGGATCTGTGCCAGCCTCACTGGGATGGGCTGTGGGAGAAGTCCACCCTCTGGGTCTCCTCTTGCAGTCCTGCAGGGCTGCTGTGAGGGGTCCAACCCAAGCATGGGAAGCTGTGCAGGAATCTTCAGTACCGTGTGTTCAGCTGGGTGAGCAGGATGTGTTTTGTTGGCTCTGGATGGACCCACTGCTGCCCGGGAGCTGCCTGCTGTGGCTGAGCACAGGGACACTGACTTTTCAGTGGGCTGCAAAGGGTCCCTGATTCAGCAGTGGCTGCATTTGTCAAAGTGAGCTGATTTAATTCAGCATGCAGAATTCTTGACAAACTGCTTTTCAACATTCGCCTGCAGTGTGTGATAAAGCGGTGATCTGCACACCTTAACAGGTTTCTTTATTGCAAATTAGTTATCAGACTCACAATTCACCTTTCAGGATATACCTCAGTCTAAAGCCTCCACACTTCCCAGTGCAGCAAGGTATCACCTGGTGCAGATGTCAGTGCTGACTCAGCTGTTGGGCTTGGCTGGCCCCATGTGCTCCTGAGGGTGGCTCATGCTGTCCCCAAGCCGTGCCAGGGGCTTTGCTGGTGGCAGCAGGATGTGCTGTGCTCTTCCTTTTGCTTCTAGAATTTTAGGATTTCTAGTGCAGGAATGTTAGGAAGCAGAATTTGTGGTTGTTTTTTTTTTTCCCTGTCTGTAGAGGGGCTGTGCCAAGGTGTATTGGGTGATGGTGGGAGGAAAAATGGAGACTGGGAAACTTCCCTGAGTTGATGTGAATGGAGAGCAGAGCCCAGGGATGGAGGATGTGCTTTGCCTTCCTCTGGAGTGGAGCAGAGGACTTTGTAGTGGTGGGGCTGGGGAAGGAGGGCAGGTGCAAGGGCCTGTGGGACTCAATGGAGTTCCCAGCAGGGGCTATGGGTGCTGGGGCCACAGCCTCAGCTCTGGGACCAGTGTTGCTGGGGCAGAGTTTACAAATTATTTGTGTTGCAGAGGGAGAAGAGGTTCTGGGAGCCCAAGCCGTGCCTCTTTCTTTCCTTGCTGTTGTTGCTCCACTCGTGCTGAGGCCATCCTTCTCCATGCTGACAGAGCCTCATGACCACCTTCCCAATGTCCAGCTTTCCTGTGGCCTTCTACCCTTTCCTGCACAGGTAGAAATGGAAGGGTTTAACCCCCTAACTCAGTCTGTGCAGCAGATGGTCCTTCTTTCCTCCTGTTCTCTCTTCTCACATCCTTCAGGCCTCCAGTGAGAAGCTCCCCTCTGCGAGCCCCTTTTGGAGTGCTGGGCTGATCCCTGTGCTTGGGGGCACAGTCCCAGGGTGATTTGGGTTGGAAGGGACCTTCAAGCTCATCCTGTTCCATGCCCTGCCATGGGCAGGGACACCTTCCAGCAGCCCAGGTTGTTCCAAAGCCTTACACTGACAAGGCCTCTCCAGTGGTGGAAGAGCATAACTGCAAAGGGTTGGGCTTGCTGAGGGTGAAGGACCTGCCCTGTGTGACCCAGAGGGCTCAGCAGCATGGCTGTGGGGCTCCTGTCTCTCCTGGGCTCATGAGCTGGCATCCTGCCCCTGTCCATGTGAACAGGTCAGCCACTTGGAGGTGATTTTTGGAAGCTAGATTCTTCTTTGAGGATAATACAGCAGCACAGATCTCCACGGCTTCCAGTACATGTTTCTTGGAGAATCACACAGGCTGTGTGAGCATACAGGCTGCTATCCCACCAAATGTTAGCTTTTTTTCTCCAAGAAACAAAGTGCCTGACTCTAGAGCCTTCCCAAATCTCCTGTTGGGATCAGGACCCTGTGTTTTCTCTTATAAAAGCAGAAGGAGTGTTATTTTTCATGGGCAGAACCACAAAATCTGTCCCTGCAAAAGGTGCTGTCTGGGGAATTTCTTCCCAGCTCTCTCCTCGCCAGTGCTGCTGCTTTTCATGTTTGACGTGGCTGCTGCTCCTGCCATCATCTGCTTCTCCCTACTCTGTGTGGAGAAAATGGACCTGTAGGTGCAACCACAACAGGGAAACGTGGAGGTGCTGTGGTCTGACCTGGTTTTTGAGGTTTTCCCAAAGCAAGTAATCCTTCATGGGTGGGTAGTGGGTGCCCTGTTATGATTGCACAAGCTGGGGCAGGATAAAGAAGGGATTTCTTCAAGGGGTTTTTCAAGGCATAGCTGTGGCAAAGAGCAGCCTGGATCCTCTGTCCCCACTCGGAGCTGCCTAGATGTTGTCATTCCTCGTGGGGGAACATGAGCTCAGTACCTTGCCCGGGACCACATGCACAGAGAGTCCAGACTCAGAGTCTCCAGGTGCTTGAGGTCCAAGTTTACTCAGCAGCCTGTGCTGCCTGGGGGTGGCTCCCTGGGAGAGTCCAGAGTGGATTTAGTTAAACACCCTCCAGTAGGAGCTGTGTACCTGCTGGGAGCCAGCAGTGTCTGAGCAGGGTGGCTGTGTCTCCAGGGGGGTGTTACCCTGCAGAAATAGTTTCCCATAAATAAACAAACAGAGGAAGGGGTTGCTGCTGTGGGATGTCCCTGCACATGGGCTCTGCTGTGTCTGCAAAGCTTGGTGTGTAAATCACCTCACTGACAGCACCAGGCCTGACTGGGGAGGGGTGTTTGAAGGGAGGATAGGATGGTGGAGCAGGTGAATTCCTCCAGAGCCCACAGCAGGTATTGAGCCTCCCTCCTCTGCCTGGGGTGGATGGAGGGTTTATCCATGGTGGGATTGGGCTCCAGGGGTGGCCCTGTCTCTTGTGACACCATGGCTCAGACAGAGCCAAAAAGGGAAAAGGAGCTTCTGGTGTCCTGCTTTGCTGGCTTGTTGGGAGCTGCTCCTGCTGCCACTGCCCCTCACAAAGGATGTGGCCATGGCTCAGGGCTGGGTCAGGTCTGGGGGCAGCCCACGGGACAGGGGCAGCTCTGCTCCAGACTGTGACCATGGCTGTGGGATCAGGAGACACAGCTCACAGTGCCCAAAGGGAAACCTGCTTTGGCTTTAGAAAGCACAGCTGGACTTGAAGAGATCATGGAATCATGGAATGGTTTGGTTTGGAAAGGACCTTAAAGCCCATCTCATTCCACCCCCTGCCATGGGCAGGGACCCCTCCCACTGTCCCAGGTTGCTCCAAGCCCCGTCCAGCCTGGCCTTGGACACTGCCAGGGATCCAGGGGCAGCCACAGCTGCTCTGGGCACCCTGTGCCAGGGCCTGCCCACCTTCCCACAGAACAATTCCTTCCCAATATCCCACCCATCCCTGCCCTCTGGTAGTGGGAAGCCATTCCCCGTGTCCTGTTCCTCCAGACCTTGTCCCCAGTCCCTCTCCAGCTCTCCTGGAGCCCCTTTAGGCCTTGGAAGGGGTTCTGAGCTCTCCCTGGAGCCTTCTCTTCCTGGGGCTGAACACCCCCAGCTCTCCCAGCCTGACTCCAGAGCAGAGGGGCTCCATCCTTGGAAGATCTCTGTGGCCTTCTTGGACTCCCTCCAGCAGCTCCTCATCCCATCTGTGCTGGGATCCCCAGGGCTGGAGGCAGCTCTGCAGGTGGGCTCCTTTCAGATGGAGCAGAGGCACAGAACTCCCCTCTGGGCCTGCTGCCAGTGGGGAGAGATGCAGTGTGGGGTTCTTCTAGAAGGTAAGATGCAGGTTCCAGTCTGATGCTCCGCTTCCCCTGCCCTGTGCAGGTGTTTGTGCCACTGCCAAATGGAAATGGTACCTTTGGTACCTTAGGGCAGTGCCTGGGCTCCTTCCCAGCCTCGATCCCAGAGGGCCAGGATGTCCTGGTGGTTCTTCCCAAAAGGGAATGGAATCGCTCTTCTTCACAGAACTGCTGAGTGAAGCCAAGCAGCCCTTTGGCTAAACCAGGCTGCCAAGGGCCCAGCCTGCTGTGCATGGCTCTGGGCTCTGCTGGTGGAGTTGGAGGGGGGCTTGGAGGAGGAAAGGGTTGGAAGAGAACAGGGGAAGGAGAAAGGGGGTTGAGGCAGCAGGAGTCCCTGGGCAGGAGGAGGTCAGGGGCAGAGGGGTCGAGATGAGTAGGAGGAGCACCCCACATTTGGAACCACCATGAAGGGGCTCCCATCACTTCTCTAGTGCCACTTATCACTGCAGTATTCAGAACCTTAAAGGAGCTTATAAAAATGAGGGAGAGGGCAAATAGCAATAGGCCACTGGAGAATGGTTTTAAACTGCCAGAGGGCAGGGATGGATAGGCTATTGGGAAGGAATTGTTCCCTGGGAGGGTGGGCAGGCCCTGGCACAGGGTGCCCAGAGCAGCTGTGGCTGCCCCTGGATCCCTGGCAGTGTTCTAGGCCAGGTTGAGTGGAGCTTGGAGCAGGACGTGTCCCTGCCCATGGCAGGGGGTGGGATGGGATGAGGCTTTAAGGTCTTTTCCAACCCAAACCATTCCATGATTTCATCTCAGGTGTTGGGAGCTGGCAACTCGAAAGTGCCCCATCCCCTCCCAGCTGGTGCAGTCCCTGCTCCCTGAGCAGGGCTGTCACAGCAGCCCAGCCCCTCTGCTGGCACAGGGGCACAGCTGGGCCCTCTCTCAGCTCCAGCCTCCCTGAAGAGTCCTTCATTCCCTTTTGCCACTTGTGTCTGTACGCAGGGGAGCACTCTGGCCTCTCCCACACAGCATGCTCAGAGGACGTGCAGCTCCCTCCAGGGGCACAGGGACACTTCCCTATCAGTGGTGCTGCTTTTCTCCTGCCCCTCACTAGCTTGCTTAGAAGCAATCTTGTGGATGACCCCCAAATTCAGTTGGTGATTTGTCAGTGGCTCTGTGGGCTGGAATTCCTCCATTAAATGCTTTTCCCTGGCTAGCTAGATGTGTTTCAGGGCTAGTGCTCAGGTGTGCTGGGAGCTGTGCACCTGTGTGCTCACAGAGGGGTTGAAGATCCCTTACCCAGAGCAACTGCTTCGTTTCAAGGCTCCATGTGCTCAGTGGGAACAAGTGGAAAGGCATTTTGTCCTGCTTTTTCTTTCCTCTTTCTCAAGAGAGATTGGAAGGAAGAGGGGGTTAGATGACCACAAGTGTGCCTGCGTGGTTGTAGAGCAAAAGCCCCCCTTTGGAAGAGCTGACACAGATTCATCTGCTGTGCTAGAGCTGCAGAGCATGGCAGTGCTCGAGTGTCACAGCACAGCCAAGCTCTCTGTGGTTTTCACACTGCCCCTTCCAGAACTGCCCAGGACCCTGTTTCAGAGGTGACCACCTTCATCCCATAGCAGATGTGAATATGAGCTGGTTTTGGCTGGCAGTAGCCCCCTGGCAAAAGGCAGGTGCTGGGCTGCATTCCCCAGGCTCCTCGCAGCCCAGGCTTGTGCTCCAGGCTTGTTTTCCTTTCATGGCTCTGCTTCTGTGCCACAGGGAAGGGAGAAATGCTAAGTTACAGCTCTCCATGGGTTGTGCCAGTTGGTTTGGCTCAGCAAAGGAGTGTTTCTCGAGCCGCTTTGGCCCAGGGGACCGTGACCTGTCCTCCTCTGTGCCTGTGTGGGTGTGGGGCAGCTGCTGGACCCTGGTTCAAATAAAGGCACGGGGTGGAAGGGCTCTGAGCTGCTGGGAGTGAGCTAGGATGAACACAGTGGCTGTAGCCTGGTGTGCCAGAGCTGCCATCTGAGGCTGGGTGTGTCTGCCACCAGAAATGTTTCCTCAGAGCACCAGTAGTGGGGCAGGTTTCTCTTTTTGACATCAACCTTCTTGGCACATGCCAGGGATGTGGACTTGCAGAGTCCTGGGCAGTGGGGAGAGGAGGTGGGGTGTTTTTCCCTTAGCCAGGACCTCTGGTGGCAGAAGGGCCACGTCCTGTGCCCAGCAGCCAGAGACAGCAGCGTGTGGAGGAGCCGTGCGGTTTGTGCTGGCCTCAGTGGGGTACAGGGGTCTGGAGATCATGCTCCCTTGTCCCGGGAGTTTTCCAAATGCCATTCAGCTTTCTGAGCTCTTCTGGGAGTGGAGAAGCTTCCCCAGCACCAGCACAGTCAACTCGGGTGCTTGCAGAGGGGACAGGAGAGGAGGGGTCTCCTCGGGAGAGGTGTCCCTGGCAGGCCTTGGCTTTCCTGAGCTTCCCAAGGTCCGGCAGCGCTTTCCCTTCCCACCTCATTCACTGATTGCTGCGTTTGAACCGCCCTGGTGTTCAACCCCTCCTTTCTGGGAATGCCCAGTGACAGGGGTCCCTGGCAGGGGCTGGGGACAGAGGGGCTCCACGGGGCTCAGTGAAAGCTGAGTGTGAATGTGCGGGACACAAAATACGCCACAAGCCCCGGGAGCTCCAGCTGTGATGCTCAGAGCTGTCAGAAGCTGATCAAAACCAGATTATGTGCATCTGTTGGAGATCTTAAAGGGTCCTTCTGGCTTCTTGGGACTTGATTGTGAGGCTGTGAGTGCCACGTCTGTGTCTGGTCCAGGAGGAGGAAGCTCTGAGCACTGGGTAGGAATGGGAGCCATGGGGAAGGCGCTAGTGGTCCCACTCCAAGGTGTTCCCCTGAGGGCCTGGGGGAGCAGCACGGTGTTAAATGTCCTTTTAATGGGGACAGAAGCCCCCCAGATGGAGCAAAACACAACATGAGATGGATCAGAGCGGCGGTGGTGGTGGAAAATGTCCGTGGCTTTTAGAAGCTGATATTGCTGCGGGGCTCAGGCTGCATGTGACGGAGACGCTGAGAGGTTGGCCCTTGGGTTGACCAAGAAAATGGGAGACAAGCTCTTGGCTGGTGGATTGTTTCTATTGAAGTTAGGGTGGTGGGGCAGAGGAGGGAGGGAGAGGAACAGTTAAACAGGATTTGCTTAAAGAATACTCTGCCCTCGGATCAGCAATGATGGAGAAAAGGGAGCAAGGGAGAGAGGAGGGAGAATCTTTCTATCACCCTAGTTGTGGGGGGTAGAGGGAAAGCCAGACCCTCCCCCTCCTTTAGAGTACCCCATCCCGTGGATTCAAACTCTGGCTTTAAAAGGAGAATAAAAAATAATGAGGACATGGATAGATGGTTTCTTTTTATCTCTACAACTGAAGAGATAAATGTGACATTAATTATGTGACACAGCTTTGAAAATCATTATGTATCTCTGTTTTTTTTAAGAGGGGTTTCAGATTTCTGTCTGGGACTAATAAAGAAGGACAATTTGGAAAAAAAAAAAACCAACAACAACTCACCAACTTTAAAGTTGATCTGTATGGAGAGTTGATTGTCTTAATTTTCCCTTCTGTAGATGGAGCTTGTTCAGCTCTCCCATCTCTCATGTGCAGGAGGAGCTGTTGAGGGAGGGAGAGAGAGCCAGGAGGGCAGCCTGGCAAATTTAAGAGGACAGAAGGTGCTTTGGGATGGGTGAGGGTGAGATGGGACCACGGGAGGGAGAGGCACTGGGCTCTGCACCCCTCTGCCCCTAGGAGAGAGAAAATTACAGCAGCTAGCAGCAGTTTGTAATGTTCTGCCCACGTCTGCAGACAGTTGCCTCCTGAGCTGGGTTGGGAGAGGGCAGAGAGACCAGCAGGTTGGTGAGCTTTGGGATGGCATCAGAAGTTGGGGATTCTACAATCATTTAGGTTGGAAAAGCCCTTTAAGATCAAGTCCAGCCATAAACACAGGACCGCAAGGCCACCACTAAACTGTGTCCCCAAGTCCCACCTTATCATAGAATCATTACAGAATCCCAGGATGGTTTGTGTTGGAAGGGATCTTAAAGCTCATCTCATCCCAACCCCTGCCACATCCAGGGACACTTTCCACCATCCTAGGTTGCTCCAAGCCCCGTCCAACCTGGCCTTGGACACTTCCAGGGATCCAGGGGCAGCCACAGCTGCTCTGGGTACCCTGTGCCAGGGCCTGCCCACCCTCCCAGGGAACAATTCCTTCCAAATATTCCACCTAATCCTGCCCTCTGGCAGTGGGAAGCCATTCCCTGTGTCCTGTCTCTCCATCCCTTGTCCCCAGTCCCTCTGCAGCTCTCCTGGAGCCCCTTTAGGCCCTGGCAGGGGCTCTGAGCTCTCCCTGGAGCCTTCTCTTCTCCAGGTGAACATCTCCAGCTCTCCCAGCCTGACTCCAGAGCAGAGGGGCTCCATCCTTGGAGGATCTCCATGGGCTCCTCTGGACTCACTGGCATGTGCTGAGGGCCCAGAGCTTTGCAGGTGGGGTCTCACCTGAGTGGGGCAGATTCCCCCCTGCCCTGCTGCCCATCTGTGGGATCAGCCCAGCACAGAGGGGTTTCTGGGCGCACAAGGCCAGGGCATGGCCATTTTCTCATCCCCAAGTCCTCCTGCTCAGGGCTTCTCTTGATCCATTCTCTGCCCAGCCTGTCCCTGTACTTGGGATTGCCCTGACCCTTGCCCTGGGCGCTGGGCCTGCACAGTGCCAGGGATTCTGGCTGCAGGGATCAGCATGTTTCATGAGCTGGAGCTTGGGAGCTGTGACCTGTGTGTCTGCAGGGCTCAAGCCTGCACAGAATGATGTGCCTAAAAGCCAGCCTGCCTCATGGTTTGCCAGAACTTTATTGAGACTGAGCTTGGATCCCACTGTATCCACACCTGAAGCAGCCTGTACAGAGGGAATTTCTGTTTCAGAGGGCAAAGTGTCCCAAAGTGTGGTAGTGGCTTAAATCTTGTCCCTGCTGTTTTGGTGAGGAACCTGTGGCCCTGTGCTCCTGGTATGGGGTCAGGGGAGCTGTGGGGCAGTGCAGGTTCTGCTCCACTGCCAGGGGATGTGGCAGCTCTGACCCTCCTGCCCAGGGTGCACCCAGGCACCCACGTCCCTGCACCATTGCCCACCCATGCAGCCAGTGCAACTCTGCAGCTTTGCATAAGCTCTGCTGTGAGCCTATCCTGGTGGGACCTTCCTGTCCCCTTTCTCAGTCTCTCTCTGGATGGGCATTTCCACTAGGCAAAAAGACACCTGGGTGAGGAGCAGGGAGGGCTCTCGGGTCACTGCTGCCCATCAAAGCCCATCCCAGTGGCAAAGGGTCACTGGGCTTTGCAGTCAGGCATGCGCAGGGTGATGGGGACACAGCAGGGAAACACCCTTGGGAGAAAATAGGGAGGCTCCTGCTGGTGTCAATGCCCTCCCTCCAGCACCAAATACATTCTGGAAATGTGTCTCAGAGAAACACAGCCCTGAGTTTGGGTGGTTTGGGTGTCTAGAGCCCATGGTGGCTTTGGGATTTTTATAACATTCATCTGCACACTGGATGATGAGAGGCTAATAACTGCTGGATGGGAGCTCTCGAGGGAATTCCATCTTGGTACCAGGGATGGGCTCCAGGGAAAGGCCAGGCAGCTCAGACCCCTTCTCCAGGGTGGGGTTTCTTCTGCCTCATGCATAGTGGCCATGAGCCTGATGCAGCCAAGCCTGTTCCATCTTGGCATCTTCCCAAGGCAGGATCATGCCATGGTCCTCCTTTACTCTGATGGATGGATGGTGGCCGCTGGAGGATCTGCAGGATGATGTCACCCTCTGCGGTGGCTCCTGCTGAGCGATGGCTGTGCTCAGTGGAGGTGGCCCTGCATCCCTCCCACGCAGGCCCTGCCAATATTTGCTTTATGACACATCTCTGATAGTGCCCGGTGTGTGCTCAGCCGGCCCTGGGAGCTCAGCAGCGCTGGCAGGACGTCAGACTAACAATAACAAAAATAAATCACTCCACACGTTCCGTTGGGCGCATATTTAGTGGTTACTGTGCATGGGCCCCCCGGAGATCCCGGTGTGTTTATCTGGGCCAGCCCTGCCCCTCACAGTGCTGCCCCCAGGCTGGTGCTGCTGCACCCCCCGAGGCTCAGAGCCCAGGTCACCCCTTGTCAGCATCCCCGTAAATCGTGGAGCTCTCCGTGCCCTCGCCCAGCGTGGACTTGAACTTTCCTTGGAACACAGGGAATGAGCAGAGCCCACCCAGAAGGTTTTGAGGAGGGGCAGAGGGAGGCCCAGGGATGCCCCCCGTGTGGTGCTCCCCCTTCAAGCTCAAACACTGGCTCTTGGAGCGATGTCCCTTCTCCTGCTGCCTCCCCAGCCTCCTCCCAGATAGAATTTTAAACACTCCAACCTTCCAGCTCCGAAGTTTTCTGAAGAAACAGAAATGTGTGAGCTGCAGAGTTGTTCTTTCTGCTGTGCTCCCCTGCACACACTGTCTGCAGCCTGTGTCCCACGGCAGCTCATGACAGTGCCTACTACTCAGCTTTCAAACCTCAGCCCCAGCAGTGTCCTTGTCACTGGGTCAGCTGCCCGTGCCACAGGGGCTCCAGGGCCCATCTCCTGCACTCTGGTGTGCAGCATCGTTGGGCAGGTAGGCTGTGTAAATGGACAAGAGGAGAGATTCCTTCCCTCCTCTCATGTTCACCTGAGTGAAATCCCAGTATGCCAACCTGGCACTTTTTTAAAGAAGCTGGAAGTATATTTTTTTCTCCAGTAGAACTGGACATGGTGGGAGGTGATAGAACCCCATTGAAATGCAGAAACCTCTGTGCCGTAAATCTTCTGTTGCTTTGGAACACGTGGATGGGAAGTCTGCGAGGAGAGGTAGGACATGGCCATTTGTGTGGGCAGCACCTGCACTGGGAAAGGCTCTGGCCTCTCCTCGTGGGGAGCTTGTCTCTGGTGGTGCTTGGGCTGCAGGGATTGAACCTTTCCAAATGCTCACAGGGGTTTCTCTATTACTAAGATCTGGTGTGTTTTCTCTCCCAGTAGGATACAGCCAAAATTGTTCTTTAGTTTCTCTCCCTTGCATGGGATGAGTCCCAGTGCTCACAATGATTCCCTACCCTGTGTCTTCTTGGCTAAAGCCCTCATCACCAGCTCTTGGTCTGGCACTTCCTGTACCCAATGGTTTGACTCATGGTGTCGTGTCAAGTAATGTGTTTCTGATGAAGTAATCTCCAGGTGGCTGTGTGTCCTGGCACACCTGGCTGTGATCTCCAGGTACACCTGGCTGTGATCTCCAGGCACACCTGGCTGTGATTTCATGGCACACCAAGCACCATCTCACTTGTCCTTCTTGCCCAGAGACCAGGGTGTTACTCTGGGCTTGAGCTCTGCTGCTCCCCCTCCTCCAGGCTGGTGGGATCCTGGAGGAGGCTGCAAAGACCTTTCTGCTCTCCATCCTCCTCCTGTCCTCCCCCCTGGGGTTGAGGAAGGGGCAGCCCCAGCCCTGACAATGCTCTCAAGCTGTTGCTGGTGCCTGTGCTCATTCCCAGTGCTGCCTGCACACAGCATGTGTCCCTTTTGGGCTTCCAGTTGGGTATGGATGAGCCCCTGTGTATCCAGAGGGAATTCCCACCAGCTCCCAGATGGGCAGCTGCAACAGAAGGTGGGCAAAATGAACCAGTGCCTTGGTTTCTGGGCTCTGCTCCTTTCTGATGCTAGTGCCCAGGTGGGCACTGGTGGAGCTGGGCACAAGCACATCCCTGGTGCTTGCAGGGCAGGCCAGGGCTTAGCCAGGCTCTGCTTCATCCCACCATGGCCCCCAAACCTCACCTCCCAGCTGAGGCAGGGAGAGCACTGAGGGCTGGGAACAGCCTGGGAGGGAGCACCCCTGGGGTGTGGGGGGCTGAAGCCCACAGCCCCAGGCTGTGTGGGGACGAGGCAGCAGGATGATGCCTACAGGGGATGTGGCCAGCTCAGGCCAGCTCTGCTGGTGGCTCTGGGCAGCCACTTGGCCACTGAGAGCTGCAGAGCTGTCCCCACACTGCCGTGCCAAGCCCATGGCAGCTGCTTGGCTGTCCTCGTGTCCAGCCTTGAGCTGCTGCACACTTTTCTGGGGTGGAGCAATACTGGAGCGTGAGTAATGATCCAAACCAAAGCAGGACTTGGTTTTTCTGCCTGCAGGGAGTGGTCTGATCCTGCTCTGCCCTCTGCAAAGTCTTTTTTCCACTAGGATGCCCCTCAGGACAGAGTGCAGGAGTGGTTTGCACCATTTTAAGCTCAGTACAGTGTTAGGACTAGGCTGAATGCAAAACTTTTGAGGATGTTTTAGCCACCATGAAACCAGCTGATTTTCTGAGTCAAAATCTTTGTCCCACTGCTGAACCTACTTCATAGAGATTGTCACCTGCATTCCTTGACCCCCATGGGACCCTGCTGTAAGATCTTGCTTCAGGGTACTCTGGCAGGACAAGGGGGAATGGCTTTAAGATAAAGCAGGAGCGATTTAGACCAGATGCTAGGAGTAAATTCTTCCCTGTGAGGGTGGGCAGGCCCTGGCACAGGGCAGCTGTGGCTGCCCTTGGATCCCTGTAAGTGTGCAAGGCCAGGTTGGACAGGGCTTGGAGCCACCTGGGACAGTGGAAGTTGTCCCTACCCATGGCAGGGGGTGGGACTGGATGAGCTTTAAGGTCCATCCCAAACCATCCTGGGATTGTGTGATCTCCTGAGGGTCCCTCAGAACAGAGGGTGGCAATAGAAAGCTCCCCTGGGCAGGGCAGACAGGCCACCTCCCCCTGGCTGGGGACATCACCCTGAGAGACCAGCTCAGGGACAATAAGCGCACCCTAAGGATGATTTGCTTGTGGGAACATCTTGCTCTGAGGTCAAGGCAGAGGCTGCCTCAGGAGCCCAGTGGATGAGGAGGTGGCCGTGACCTCCAAGGCCCCCAAGAGCCCCGTGGAGTCACCTTTGAAAGTGGCTGGTCCTTGCTCCCCTCGGGCCTGGCTGTCCACCCAGTGATGTGTGCTCAAGCATCTGCTCCTCCAGGCAGCTCAGCCTGGCTCATGCCATGGGCTGGCCTTACTCTTCTGCTCATGTGGGGCATCTGCCCTTGCCCCAAGGCCTTGGCAGGGGGGACAGAGGCTTTTCCCCAGCAGCCAATGTCAAGGTTTCTCTTGGCATCAGTGCATTTCAGCTAAAACTGTAATTGCTGCTCAGCACTGTAAACCTCAGCTCTCTGCTCTCGAGCCTGAGCCTGCCTGCCTTGGGCTGGGAATGTGGAGCAGAAAAATGCATGTGCTGCATGTGCTGTCTGCTGCAGGGCTGTTCCTGAGCACTGCAGTCAGACACCATTGAACCAGCACAGCCCCAGCCTGCCAGCAGCAGAGCTGCCTGGCTTGGGAAGCAGTCTGTGCCCTGGGGTCTGGCAGTGCAGCTGCTCAGAGTCACTGAATGCTGCCCTGAGTGGATCCTTCACCTCTGGAGCAGGCAGGGCCAATGCCAAGGGGCAGGAAGCTGGGCAGCCCCAGCCACGGAGGAGCATTGTGCTGGAGAAATGTGGCTGTGCACAAGGGGCAGAGGATCTTCATCTGGTAGGAAAAGCAGCCCTGCCATGGCAGAGAGCATTATCCCAGGATCCAGCAGTCTCTGAGGTGTCCCTGGAGCCAACCCATCCACTGTCTGCTTGGCTGGGGGCAGGCATGCTGCATGGATTGTGCTGTAGGGCTCTTGGCATTGTAGCAGACCCGGCCTTCAGCTGTGCCTTGCTCAGCTCTGCAGCCTCTGGCTCCATCCCCAGATCATGGGCTGATTCCCAGAGTGACTCTGCCCTCTTCTCTGTGGGTCTTCATGGTAGCTCAGGTCTGATCCTGCCCCTGGCTGTGGCTTGGTGTCCCAGCATGACCTCGGAGATGCCCCATCCCACCAACTCACTCGTTATCCAGACTCCTGCTTGAGCCTGGCCATGACCTGCAAGTCTTCCCTGCATCTCACAGGGGAATCTTGCCCTGACATCCCCCCAATTCTTGGCCCTTGCTGCCCCCCAAAACCTCCCACTGAGGCTTGGAAGCAAGTTGGAAGCGCTGCCTGGGGCTGGCAGCAGCCTCAACAACATCTGCTGCAACAGAAAGCTGTGAAACCACAGAGCTTTACAGGGATCACCTCCAAACCCTTCCAGAATCTCCAGTGTTGTGGGAGGGAAGGTTCTCACACTGGGCTGTTGCAAGGTCTGACCGCCTGGAAAGGATGTCACCGCTTTGCTCTGGTGTCATCCCCGCCCACAGCTGTGCTGGACACTGGGCTTGGGCACAGCTGACCAGACAGCAGTGCTGAGGGCACGGAATCCTGCACATCACACATGGTGCCACCTCCTCGAGGTGACAGAGAGAGCCAGGCCACCCATGAAAACTTCTGAGCTCCTAATGGCTGCATGGAGCTACATGGATGGCTCCTGCTGCCTGCTGCATCCTGCTGGCCTCCTAAGACAGGACCTGCTCTTCCTTCTCACCTTGGAAGGGAGCAGGAATGCTGCTGGAGAGGTGTGCACTGATCCTGCTGCAGCATGCTGGAGCACCCTAAGGAGGGTGCATTCTGCACCAAGGCTTTGCAGCTGCCAGGACATCCCAGGGAGCACAGCCAATGGACAGGGGCTGGGATCTGCAGATCCCACCTGAGCTCCCCTTCGGCCAAGAGCAAAGAGCTGGGGGTCCAAAGGAGAGCAAACACTGCCCACCTGGGCATCCACAGGAGAGCAAACACTGCCCACCTGGGCATCCAAAGGAGAGCAAACACAGCCCCCCTGGGCATCCAAAGGAGAGCAAACACAGCCCCCCTGGGCATCCAAAGGAGAGCAAACACAGCCCCCCTGGGCATCCAAAGGAGAGCAAACGCTGCCCAGCTCACGGTGACTCTGTGGGAAGGAGCCTGTCCTTGCTGGGGAGCACAGGGACAGGCAGGGGGCCTGCTTTGTCACCATGCTGAAGGTGCTGCTGTTGCACTGCAGAGCTCTCTTGGGTGTCTAGGGGGTGTGGAGAGGAAGACTTTGTTCCCCACTGTGATGAAGGACCAGACCAGACCATCCTGCTGCCTTCCCACCTGCCTGGGATGGAGGGAACTGGTCTGTCCTCTATGACCACTGGAACAGCACTCCTGGGGCAGGCTTGTGTCTGCTCTGCTTTAAAAATAACCCTTGTGGGGCTCTGTTCCCACAGTCTCCTTGGGAGAGGAGTTTGCTAACAATGGGCCTGTGAAAGCAGTGGAAGAGTTTTTTTATCCCCATCGTTTTTCTGGATGTGGCAGTGATAAGCAGGAGGGTTTGGTGCCCTCTGGAGCAGATCTTCCTGAGAGCACGCATGCTGAGCAGGGAGCAGGGCAGCAATCAGTTACTGGGGTTCTGCCTCCCTGGGAAACAATCAATGAATGGTGCCTCTGGCATGACAACAGCACTCCCAAACCTCTAGAGACCCCCTTGTGCTCTGCCCACACATGCTGTGGTGGGGGCTGCACTTGCACATACAGGTCACTAATCTGGTCAGAGGCTGTAATTGTCTGTGTGGTGGTTCGTGTGTGCACTTAGTTTTACACTAGAAACATGGATTTTTGCCTCTTTTTTTTTTTTCTTTGCTTTTTTTTTCTCTTCAATAATTGAGAAATACCCAGAAGATTTTATGTTTTGTTTTGTTTCTAGGTTTAAAGAATAAAAAGTCATAACTGTTTAAAGTCTAGTTATAAAATTAGGTTCTTTATATCTTTAAGAAAGATCCAAAGGATCAAGTTTTCCTTCTTACTCAGTGTCTCATTTCAATTGGGATATCACATCTGTTGCTTCTTAGGAGTCTTTGTGGATTTTATTACCCAGGATTAAATCAGGAGTAAAGATGGAGGCGGATAAAAGATATCTCACCTGTGGGAAACTTCAGCAGGTGGGTTGTCCTTCAGCCAGGCAGGGACTCTCTCACTTCTGTGTGTTTCCTGGTCCAGGACTTTCCCCAAAGACCTGGAAAGTGGTGGATTCTGGTTTCCAAAGACTCAGGAGAGAGGTTTTTCCCTTCAGCTGCTCTGTTGCTGCAGGACACAGCAAGCCTGTGGTGCCAGCACTCATGGCATGGGGCTGCACCCCTGGAGTCACTGCTGTCCTCAGCCAGCTGAGCAAGCTGGGCACTGGCTCTTGGCTTGGGGGGTGTTCTCAGGAAGCTTCACCTGAGGAGAGGTGTTTTAAACCTCCTGTGCTCAGCCAGAGATTTCTGGGAGTGTTGGAATCTGGGACACAGAGGATTTCAGGCTGTGCTGACAGGGAATGAACCAGAAGGATATACTGCATTTGAGCTGAGGCCCTGGGAAAGGCTTCCTAAACTGACTGATCGCACTGAATCTATGCATGTGTAGTTGGGTAGAAGTGTGTTATATTACAGGGTGAGAAATTTTAGAATTTAAAGTGTGGGGTTATAATAATATATATGTAACAAGATGGAGGGTTTAGGGTTAGTGTAGTCTTCTTCTTACTCTCCTTCTTCCTAAGTTTGGGTGATTTTTTATGATTGGTTAAGAAATATAGCAGCGTGGGATATGGGTGACTGGTTATTTGGTTTAAAGTTAAAATTAATTTATTAGCATGTCACAATTGTAGTTTAGGCTTAAAGGACCTTGAAGCTTCTCTCTGTAAACTTCATTTTGGCCTTGTCAACACAGCATGCAGAAGCACTCATGGTCAGTGAGGCTGTAACTGAGATAAGGTAACAATAAACAACGAAGTCCAAACACGAACTCGACCTCCTGTGCTTTCCATCCTATCCCTGAAAAGAACCTAGAAGAGCAAAGGGGTTTCTGACATGGGAGCAGCAGGGGGGGTACCCCCCCTTGGTCAGAGCTGTCTTTTACCTGGCTGCCAGATTCCACCTGAGGGCTTCTCTGTTACTTCTGGGATGTATTTTCTGTGTGTCCCATTGTGTCCTTGTCTGTGAGGGATGGAGAGTCACAGGCTGGCACAGAGCACAGCTCCTATGTGTGCTCTGCCCAGTCCTCACTGCAGGGGTCACTTCTGTATTTATGGGCTCTTCTGACATTGTCATGCTGGTTTCGTGGCCTTTGGCCGTGTCTTGGTTTGAAAAGAAAGGTGTCTGCTAAGGAAGGCAGGAGCCTCCCTTGAAATGGAAAACATAAACCCCTTCCCTCTGAATTGTTATAATTAAGAGGCTCTCAGGCAAAGATATGGGGATAGGAATAACAGTTCTTTATTAGGAAAATTAAAATAAAAATGCAGTAATACAAATATAACAAACCCACTGACAGAGTCAGAATCCAACCTGACACCCTGTGGGTCAGGGTGTTGGTGGCAGTCCCATTCCATGGTGGCTGTAGACCTCCTGGAGCGGCAGATGTGGCTCTGTTGGAGCAATGATCCTGTAGAAAGGTGGAAGTTTCCTCTGAAGGTCCAGTGGTGATAGATGGGCCTGGTCTTCCTCTCAGAATCCAGTGGAAAAGGCTGCTTGGTGTTCCAAATCCCAGGTTTTTATCCAGGCAGGAACGCTTGGTTCCTCCCCTGGCTGGAGCATCTCCCAGAGGGATGCTGGAAGTTTCTCAGCCATGCAGTGAGAATCACTGGCCCATGAGCAGAAGATCTCTCCCTGGAGGATGGGTCCTGGAAGAGATAAAGAAACTGCCCCAGCTGGTTTTTAACAGCTGGCCCATAAACAGAGGATTTTCCCTGGAGTTATGAGGTATGGGTATTGGAGGAGGTAAAGAACATTGTTCCCCCTGGTTTCAGCAGCTGGTGATAGAATACACACCTCTGGTAACCCAGAACAGGCTGCTGTGCTGGAGGAAGCTCCTGTGGGCTCTCCTCAGGACAACCCAAGCACTTTCTGCCTCCTTCCCCCAGCCAGGAGCTGGGCATTTCTAGACACCTTCACCCAACCACAGATGCCTCCCTCTCAACCCCTGGGGGTTTCATGCCCTTATTCCTTTCTAAGGTGCCTGTCTCTACAAACAGGCTCTGCTGCACCCAGCTAGCTCATGGTGGAACAAGCAGCGAGCAGTTTTTTGGGAAAGCCAGCATGAGCCTCAGGCTCTGTGCTTGAGTCACCTTTTCCCTGGTGGGCCACAAAGTGTGCTCTGGATGTGGCTGTTTCATAGCATCCTTTCTGCATCCTTGGGATTTTTGCTGTGGACTTGGACTTGTCAAGGCCCTTGGGGCACCCTGGCTGTTAACCATGATCTGCATTTGGGCAGGAGTGATCTGTGGGCAGGAATGAGTGACCACCCTGAAGAAGTCTTGGCTCCTATGGCTGAGATGCAGCAGCTCAGGTGAGCTGAGATTGCCAGATCCTACATTTCTTTAGCACTCAGCCCAGTGAGAACCAGATTTTAATTTAGGCACATCATCTGGCCACCCTCAACCTGCTGAACCCTGTGGAGCTGTCACCTCAACCCTCCCTAGATGTGGGGATGACTCTGCCTGGGCCTTCATTGCTCATGCAGGAGATTTGCTCTGCACTTTGTTTTGTTGCAGTAGCTCTTGCCCTTAATTACAGGGAACCTGCAATCAAAGTGGAAGTGTCACAAGCCTCGTTGCTGTTCTTGCCTGTGACAAGCAGCAATGGCAGCAAGGCAGCTTCTGTGTCCCACCCCTGGAAGTGTTCAAGGCCAGGCTGGACAGGGTTTGGGGCAATATGGAAGGTGTCCCTGCTCTCGGTTGAGGGTAGAATGAGATGAGCTTAAAGGTTCCTTCCAACCCAAACCAGTCTGTGATTCTGTGATTCTGTTTCCACTTTGCTTTGCTGACCAATGGAAAGTGCAGGAAGATCCCTTGTCCTCCAGGCTCTCCTGGATCTGGGTTACTGGGACCAGCTGGAAACCAGGCACACACCTTTCCCGGGGTGCTCCCACCTACTGCCTTCATAAGGGCCTACTCAACAGCTGGGTGAGAAGAAAATCCCACTTCCCTGTTAAAAGCAGCATGCAGACTGACCTGAGTACAGATGCTGCACGTCCTGCTACTGTATCCTGCAGCTTCCCAAGATTTGGGGTTAGAGTGATTGATGGGTTTAATTCAGCCTGGAGTTCCCATCCAAATCTCAGCTGCTGGATTGCCCAGTGCTAACCACAATGCGTGGGAATACCCAAAACCATCTTGCTGTGAAGGTGGAGAAGCAAATTGACCCAGACAACACCAAGTCTGGTGTGTGAAAGCAATGTGCACTTAGCTGTGCACCACTGGCTGCTCCTGACTATCAGCCTGCCTCTGATGATGCCTCTGATAAGGGGGCAAAATGGGAATGGAAATGATGGCTCCTTACCAGTTCTGCACAAACAAAACTTGACTGCTGGGTAATGACCAAAATTCGGTGGTGGTATCATGTGGGAGCATCTTGCTGTCCTAGATAGGGATCTAAGACAGCACCTCCCTGCCTCTGGCACTGGGATCTCTTCAGCTCAGCTTATGAGGTACAAGGCTTATCTCAATATTAAAACTGATAATGATGAGCGTTTCTTAAATCCTTTCAACTTCAAACACACTGGTGGTTTGTAGTGCTGTAGTGCCTTTCAGCTGAGCCAGCTCCAGGCTGTCTTCAAGGGGGCAGGCAGAGAGTCCTTGTGCTCCTTGGGAGAGGAGGCAGCCCTGCTGCAGGGCTGGGGGTACTTGGCAAAACCACACAGGGCTGGGGGTGGGATCCCTCCCCTCTTGCCACCTATGGCTCAAGTATTCCCCACTTGTAACACAGCAAGAGTGGAGTCATTGGGCAGAGCAATGAAATCATACCACATTGAAGTAGAAATTACGAGTGCATACCTCATAATTATAGGTACACAGGTACCTAAAGTGGGTCCAAGAGAGCTGGAGAAGGACTTTGGACAAGAGCCTGGATTCTCAGGACAAGGAGAAATGGCTTCCCACTGCCAGAGGGCAGGGCTAGAGGGAATATTGGGAAGAAATTGTTCCCTGGGAGGGTGAGGAGGCCCTGGCACAGGGTGCCCAGAGCTGTCCCTGGATCACTGCAAGTGTCCAAGGCTGTGAACAACCTGGTCTGGTGGAAGGTGTCCCTACAATGTGCTTGGAACTAGATGACCTTGAAGGTCCCTTTCAACTCACCCCATTCTATTGATGCCTTCTAGAGACTGACCTGGAACAAAGACTAGACAGAGCAAAAGGATAAACTAGGTATTTATTAAAAATATAAAAGCCAAAACTTAAGGCATCACTACAATAGATGTTATGCTCTGGATGTAGGTTTATCCTTGCCTCCCGGAGGTGAAGCTGGCCAGGAAAAGGCTCCTGAGAATGCTCTGCCGCCTCCCCAGTGACAGGGCTGAGGCTCAGGGGCTGTCACTGCCTGGGGTGGGGCTCTGCAGGGACTCACGGGTCCCTCCTTGCACAGGCTGCCTCCCTGCTGAGGATGCTGTGTGGGGGTAATGAGGTGGAGGTGGATCAGAGTTAAGCCCTGCCCGGCCTCCCTGTTGCAGGCAAATGGGTTTTCAGCTCCAAGCAGTTTGTCGTGACTGCTGGGACACCCCCGTACTTTCCCCTGCTCTGTGGGTGCCAGAAAAGGCTTTGTCTGAAACAGCTTCCGTCAGGGAAGGATGGGTTTCAGCACGGCCTCGAGCACCAGTCTGCAGCAGGACTGAGTTTGCATTTATTTTTCATCTTCACTGAGCATCTGCTCAGATTCTTCTCTGAGGTTCTCAGGCAGTAACTGCTACTTTCCTCAAAATGGGGTCACATCCCTGCCTCAAGTGTCACGGAATGCCTGATGGTTCCAGCCCCTTCCGTCCTTAACAGCAGCTGCTGGGAGTCCCAGAATGCAGGGGCACAGGATGACAGAGGGCTGGTCATGGAGGGGAGCTCTCCTCCTGTAAGTAAGTGCTTTGAAACCCATGCTGGGTACCAGGAAATTCTTCACCTCCCTCAGTCTGGGCCTCTCTGAGAGCAGGTGATGATTTTGCTCCATAGGGAAGGAACATTTGCAGCCAGCAGGGTCGGAGCTGTCCCTGCATCAGCTGTGAGTCTTGGGTGGCTGGAGTATCCTCACAGCACTGTGGCTGGAGCTGTGCAGTGTTTCCCCTGTGTGGAGGGCTTTTTTCCCAGCCAGTGCCCTGTGCTGTGCTGACAGGGGTTGGCAGTAGCAGGGCTTGGGGCCTGAGATGGCACCGGGTGCCCAGGAATGGGACAGGGCCAGAGAGCTGCTGTGAAAGTAAAGGCAGGGAAATGTGCTGCTGCCTGCTGGATACCCACTTCTCCTGCCCCAAATATCCCCTGAAATGAGCTGTTCTCAATGCTCAAGGTAGGGGTGGAGCAGTACTGCAGCACCCAGCCAGAAGCCTGGATAATTTCAGGCTTATTTTGTTTCCCAAATACTTTTCATCAGAGGTTCCCAAAGCACATTTCAGATAATAGGCAATTTCTCTTTTTACTGCTCCTTTCAGGCTACTAAATGCTATTTTCCTTTTCCACAGAAGCAGTTTTGGGCACACAGAAACTGCTTGGCCTCTGCAGACACACACAGTGCAGCCGAGGCTGGGAGAGGATTAATTTAAGAGTCTCAGGCTTGAGTTCTCCTTTTTATGCTGTTTCTGCCAGATTTGGGTCTACGATTCTCCACAAAAGGTAGCCAAGGCAAAATAAATGTGGAATTAGATAGTACATGGAAGCAGACTGGGCGATGGATCCCAGTGAAGCTCCAAATCTGTTGCTGATGCCAGGGTTTATGGATTTGCTGTTAATCTGAGAGGTAGCTTTGTACACTTAATAGGTGTGTGACTGATCCTGGTGCCAGGAGATTGGCCGTTCTCATCAGGTCATTCTTTATTTATAACCTAAAGCAGCTGGAAGTTTCCTCCTGGAGGGAGTGGAGGTCCCGGGGGCCGCACTGACAGGGACACTGTAGGGCCGGTCCTGCTGTCACCAGCCAGCTCTGGGCTGGCCTCAGGGCAAGTCCTGGAGCCGTGGTGGCTGGAGTTGGGCTTTCCCTCCCTCTGGCATGGGGAAGGAGTGGAGAAACAGCTCCGGAGAAGGACCTGCAGCTCGTCGAAGCCTCTCTTGCAAGGGGGGGGCTGTGCTCAGAGAGACGGTGCTCGGGACAGAGGGGGGCTCCCCTCCCTCTCTCACCCAACTCCTTCCCGCCCATCCCTCAGTTTAAAAATAGGTGCTGGGGGTCTTAATCCCAAAATCCTCAGACTGGCGTTGAGACAGGTTGGGAAGTGGGGGGAAGCAATGTGCCTTAGCGTGCACTCCGTTCAGTTAACCAGCCCCAAGCTCCGCGTCCCCCTGCCCGGGCTCAATTAGCTCTCCCTTTAATGAGAGCCTGCCTCTTGCCTTGCTCAGCTAATTAAAGAGCCCATGCCAGTAAGCCGTGGCACCAGGTTGATGGTGGAGAGCTTTTCAGAGCAGGATGTGAAAGGAAGAGGGATCATGCTGGCAGCAGCTGCTTGGCTGGGGGCCCCGTGGGCTCAGCTCACCCCCACCGAGCTACTGGAAATGGAATATCAGGTTTTAAACCCTGGCTATAAATACGAGTGCGGGAGCTGATGCAACCCTGGCCGACGAGGGCTAGGTGTTTGGAAACAGGAGACTGCTGGCAGGGGAAGCAGAGCTGCCCCACTCCCCCCCACCGGCTGGGAAAGCTGCTGAGGGGGTCCCTGCCCCCACTCCCACCGCCCGGGGCTTCACTGGGGGAATTAGCCAGGGTAATTAGCAGCCTCAGTTGGCTCCTGAGTCTCTCTCCCCATCTGATAAGTTATTCAGCCTGAAGGAGAGAAATTTCTGGTGAGAGTTTAGAGCCTCTTCCAGTTCCTAAAGGGGCTGCAAGAGAGCTGGTGAGCTTTGGACAAGGAAGAGGTGCGGGATGGGAGTCACAAGAAAAGTTCCTTGGTTTCCCTCTCTGAGAGTAGATCTGTGCCGAGGTGGGTTGGAGAGGGGCTGGGTAGGAAGGGTGTTTACAGAATCCCGGAATGATTTGGATGGAAAGGGACCTTCAAGAACATCTCATGCCACCCTCCTACCATGGACTGGGACACCTTCCACCAGAACAGGTTGCTTCAAGCTCTGTCAACCTTCCCCCAGAGGAGAGGTGTTCCACCCCTTGGCTATTTCAGGACATGCTGAGCCCTGGCAGCACCCAGGGGTGTTTTCTGGCTGAGGTCTGGTGTCAGAGCTCTGTATGCAGCCAGCTCATCACCTGTGGGGATTTGGGAGTGGAAGTACCAAGCCAAATTCACCTCTGCTCCCTGCACCTGTGCTGCTCCAAAAATCCTATTCCCTTTAACGGAAAAAGCGTCCTGCTCTGAGTGGGGCAAGTGGGGGTCCCAGTGATTTAGCTGGGGTGAGGCCCTTGCACTGCAGTCTCTCAGCTGCTTCACAGCAATGACTGTAATTTGTTAGGAACAGACCTTTGGAATTCACGAAAGAATTTTGCACCTGCTGAGGGGTATTTCAGGCTGGTATAGAAGAAGCACAGCAAAGACTCTCGAGAATAATCAACTCTGTAGGTTTCACAGGAATGTCTTGAGCAGCCTATTGGTTTGATACATGTGAAGTTCCTTGCAGGACTTTGCCACCAGTATTTATCAGGTGTCAGAGAATGATGGGAAGCAGGGGAGAGCAGGCAGGGAGAATAAGTTTTGGGTGTGGGGGCTGCTCTTGGCTCTGTGCCCACACTTGCTGTGTTTTGCACCTTTCCATCTTGCCTATTTTCCTTTTCAGCAGTAGTTTTGTTCCTTGCCTGAACTAAGAGTGCGGCACCAGCCCATGGCTCTGCAGAGTATAAAAGGCAGCTCCTGCTCTGCTCCTGCAGCCCGAGCCCTGCTCCTCAATTTCCAAAGCATCCTGCACCTCCATCCCTAAGCTCTGGGGCGCTTTGGCCAGCTTTGGATGTGTCTGCAAAGGTCAGAGCTACTGTTTCTGCGGCCCCTGGCATGGGCAGAGAGCTGATGAGGAGATGTTGGTGAATGCCTTCAGCCCCCGCACCCTCGTCCCCTCTGGGGTTGAAAATTCCTGCTGTTATCTGTGCAGTCACTGCGGGATTTTAATCCCAGCTCGGTATCTCTCCTCCGAGCCCAGTGGAGAGCGCGGTGCTTCAGCCGCCCGCGGTCGGAGGGATGCTGCGGGAGCGGGGATTCAGCGGGGAAATCCTCCTCGTGCATTCGCCTGCGGAGCCCTTTAGATGTCGCGCTGGAGCAGCGAGTCTCCCGTGAGCCCTCGGCCTCCTCCTCCTCCTCCCGCCGCTGCTCCCGCTGCTCGCCGCCCGTCTGGCCGCAGCGGGCTCCGGGAACTCTGTCTGCCGGCGCTTGGCTCCGGGCGAGTCATGCGGAGCCGTGACTACCACATCGCCTGGCACGGGCGGCAAGGGCTGGCACCGCTCGAGTCTGTGGCTTGGAAATAGCTTGGAGATCTGCTGGACTCTTTGGGATCTCATGAGGTTTCCCGGAAGGCTGCCTGCTGCCGTTTTTCCTGCCCGTGGGGCGCTCCCGCTGCCGCCCGCTCTCCCGGGACAGGTGTAAATCACTGTCCCCGCGGGAGCCGCCGGGTGTCCGGTTACCTCGGGCTCCCAGGCATCCTCCTCGCAGGGCCGGGGCTGTCTCACATGCCGACGCTTCGCTCAGGGCTCTTGGCCGGCTCTGGGGAAAATCTCGGTTCAGTGGCGGTGAAGCGGTGCGGGCAACGTTCTGCGGAGCGTTGGGAACTCCGGGGACAGCAGCACTCATGTCCTGTTGCTCCCTGTCCCGTGGTGGTCAAGCAGAAATCCAGCTCTGGGGTGGGATGCAGGGTTGGAAAATGTCAAAACGAGGGGCTGCCCCCACTCTGCATCTGCTCCCACCCCTCTCCCCCAGGGCAGGCTGGTTGTGACATCTGCCAGGTCTCTCTCCCCCTAGGATTTTTGCCCCACTGTTGTGTTAGTTCTCAGCTTTTCACTTTCTTTGCCTAATTTTTCATTTTTTTGCTCCTTTGGCAGTCTGAGCCTCGGTCCCTTCTCCCACTGCTAGCTCTCTGCCCACCCCTAGGTCCTGAGACAACTCCTGGGTGATGCTGCCCCATGGAGGGGGAGAGCCCTGCCTGGAGGGGGAAATGGGAACTCCAGGGGAGTACTGAGGTGAATGTCTCCAAAAGACCCACAGCCCAGTGTGGAACCTCTTTGAACAGAGCTGTCCAGGTGTAAAATATCCTTCTGCTGGCACATTAAATTGCATTTCCAGTCCTCTTTGGGGGGCCTGTCCAGTCAGAGGAGGACAGGTTATGGACCCAAACTCTTGTGCCCTGCCTGCCTTTTTTTGTCTTGGCTAAGCTGTTTTTGGGCTGGCTCATTTTGTTCCTGCCCTGGCATTTCCAGGGAGAGTGACATCGGAGAGAGCTGAGCCACTGGAGAGGGAGGGATTTGGTTGTGGAAAGATTGGATCATTCAGTTGAAAGGTAGAAGATCCTGCTTCTCTGGAGGCAGTTCAAAAAAGCCTGGAATTGCTTCCAAAACTCCGGTTACCTGACCTTGGGTATGAATGCTGTGCCCCCTGCAAGACACCTCTGCCAGGCTCTGGAGGGGAGCTCATTCCAGCAGGATGCAGCCCAGCCCTCAGGACATGCTGGGGTGCTGTGTGAGGAGCTGAATCCGGTCCCCCTGACCCTCTGGCCCTTGGAGCTCCCTGCTTTCCATCAGTCCCTGTGCCAGGTGCAATGCAGCTTGAATTCCTGCCTTGCAGGTCTGAGGTCTTCCTCCATTTCTGGTAGCTTTATCTCTCCTTGGTTCCACTCAGGAGATGGATACAGGGAAGCTGTATCTGTCTGGAGGAGACACCTTGAGGCATGGGAGGGGCAGGCATCTGACTTTCACTTGGAGGTGGTCCCCAGAAAAGCCACCATGGGCAGGAGGTGTCAGTGCCTGAGCGGTGACAAATGTGTCCCCTGTGAGCCAAGCTGGCTTCCTGGGCCACCTGGATGTCTGTAGAGCATGGCTTATCCTCCACCAAAGGTCAAGTCCTGCTCCTGCTCCATGGGACTTTCACTATCCCTTCCAGCAGACAGCAAGTTCTGGGCTGATGCATTTGGGAGAGGGAGAACAGAATAAGCAGATATTGATGGTCCTTCTGTGGGTCATTTGCTGCTTGCGAGGAGGAAGCTGTGTTGGGTTGCTGGACGGTTCCCAGGGAGAGAGGACCTCCATGGATCCCAGCTTCTTTCCACAAGGTTATGGTGAAAGGGGAAGGCAGAACCAAGGAGAGGAGTTGCACGGGTGCAGTGCTGTGAGGAATGGCACAGCACCTCATGGTGACTGTCATACTCCCAGGGCTGGGGCATGATCCCTCCCAATGCTGCTGGGCCCTGCTGGGTGTGTGGAGCACCACCAGCAGCCAGGATGTGGGTGAAACAGAGAAGACATCCTCATTCCTTTTCCCAGCAGGGTGGAGAACAGAAAGAAGCAGGTTCAATGCAAGGAATGTGGAAGCACAAATGCCTCTCCCCTCCTCTTCTTTCCCCCTGACTTTATGGTATTCCCTGGGGTTTCTCCCCAGCCCCTCTGCAGCCCTGTGCAGGGAGGCTGCAGCTCCAGACCCAGGTTGCAGGGCTCTGGAACCCGTGTGCTCCCAGGAGGCAGTGCACAATCGGTGGGAAATGTGGGATGGTGGCAGGAGGGCAAGGGGAAAGGAGCAGGAGGAGAAGGGTGTCCCCCGGAGCCCATCCCCCCCTCCCCGTCCCAGTCCCACTGAGAATTCCTGCTGGCTGGGCTCATGTGAGAGCATTATCCCCAGGATGAGCTCATGTGTGAAGCACGCGGGTTATCCGTGTGATTCCGGGTGCTGGGGCACCACTGGCGGATTCCCTGGAGTTATGTGCAGTTGCCATTTCCACGCATTCCTGGGTTAACTGCTGATCAGGTTTCGCTGTTCACATCCCCATTGAGTGCTCAGGGCCGTCGCTCTGATGCTGGCCATGGAGCGAAATCCCTTGACTGTCTGGCTTTTGCTTTCCCAAACACGGCCTTCCCTGTTCCTCTTCCTTGGTCTGCTCCAGGTCCTCCCTTTTCTCTCCGGTGCAATTAACCACGTTGCAGTTTTCCATTCCTTTCTTCATTTCAAACTGAGCTTAATTTGTGATCCTGCTGGAAGTTGGTTGGGGCCATTGCTGTGTGGGATTCTTGGATAGCTCTCGTCCCCTCACCGGTTCATGGATCGGGCTGGCACCCAGCCACCACATCCATCAGAGCCCTTGCTCTGCTCCAGTGGGGTGTCCTGGCAGAAAAGCAGAATCTGGAGCAGGGTGATTCCCGCCTGTGGGGGGTCAGGTCATCTCAACCACTCCACCTCAGCCATGAGAGGGTGTGCCAGGCTCTGGGGCATCTGTGTGTAATATATGTTATAAAATAATTCATGCAATAGGAAATTAAAAATCAGAGCATTTGTCGAGCAACAAGTGGTAACAAGCAAAGTGATAAGAATGGAGATTCAAATATCAGGGGGACACTGTCCTCAGAGATGTATATTCCAAGGGTTTTTTTTCTTCTGACAAGATTTCAGCAGAAGACACCTGATAGACATCAGCAAGATAATATTCAATGCCAGAAGTTTATCTCAGAATATTTTCACCTGACAGGATTTCAACAGTTCTGAGAAATGTGGCAGCAAGAAAGAATAATACACTAATGAAAAGCTCCCCCTCCCAGAGCCAAAAAACGGTATAAAATTAACCCCTTAAAAATGATCTTCAGAAAACCCAGGAGGACTTTGGTGTGATAGAGACCAAAACCTTGGGTTTCCCCAGTTCTGACCGCGCAGCCCAGAATCTAATTGCTTGTGGCTTTTTCCAAATTTTATACTTCAATTATTTAATACATTTCTTTAATTATCAAATTTGAACATTCATTTATAACATGCGTGTGGCTGTTGGGTACCTGTGGCAAAGACACTCTTTGGCTTCCTCAGCTCTGGGCTCTTTCCCCGGTGAAGAAAGACTGGGGGAGCCAAGATGGCTGTAAGTTGCAGAAAATGAGCTCTTCTAGGTTTGGTGGGCGTCTCTGTGCAGTCGGAGGCTCGGGACTGCCACCAGGTTGGGCTGTGTCCCAGCTCACAGCTCGCTGTGACGGTCAGGGTTGTGGCCCCTCAGCTACACCCATCCAAGGGACAATCCTAGGAGAGCCCAGGTGTGTCTCCAAGGGGTGATGCTAATGCACGTAGATCCATGTCCATCTCATTGGCATCATTGCAGAAGTGGCTGGAGCCTGTCCCTCTGCTTCCCAAGGTCACCCCAGCTTTGAGAGGGAATCAATTCATGGAAGCTCATGGCTATGCTGGCATCTGCCCTGTAACTTCAGTGCATGAATTTGCTGCCGGTCCATAGCACAGATGACTCTGCAAGCCTTGGAGTGACCTTCAAAGCCAGGGCCAGGCAGGGAGATCATGGAGGTGATGATGGGGAGATACCACTGCTTAGATTTCCCTGCTTCCAAGTTAGGGAGTGAGGTGGGTGAGGAAAGAGCCTGATCACCTAAAATGGATTTCCATGTTGAATCCAAGGGTCCGCAATACCAGGGGGCAATCAACTCATCCCAGGACTCTGCAGGGGAGTGCTTGGAAAGAGAACTGTGGGAGGGCTGGACCAGCTGGAGCCCAGGGGAATTTTCTGCTCTGCTGAAAGTTGAAGGTGTTGGCTGAGCCTCAGGGGCTGGGGCAGGTACTCTGCGAGTGTAAGTGTTGATGCTGGCTCTCCAAGTCCTGAGCCATGCCCGCTCCCCTACTCACCTGTGCAAGGATGGGAGCTGGGTCCCACTCCAGCAGGGAAGAGCTGCTTTGGACACACTAAGAAGTAGGCTTTAAAAAGAAACATAATGCATGAATTGCCCTTTAATGGAGAGTTCTGTGCTGCCAGTTTGTTAGGACCAAGAGCAAAAGGCATTTATGACAGCAACCTCAAATAAATTGCTGAACCTGTCTGTGCAAATGGGGCAGAGGACCAAACTCAGAGACTGATTTTATTGTTTTTCCATCTTTTGTGCCTTAAAAAGCTGAAGACAGAGTGATGTGAATAGATATAAGACACATTGGTGGCCAAATTTGGAAAAATTTTAGAAAAACCTGGAAGGATACGGCTGTGATCATGGCAAACGTGTGTGCTGCCTTTTCCTGTGCTGATCCTGCACTGTGTGGATACGGGCACTGGCGTGGTTCTGCCCTTCCTGTTATTTCAGAAGATACTTTACACACCTCCTAGCTGTGCATTGCAGCTCTTGTTGGCACAAGACCCTTTTTAATTTCCTGTCTGTCATGGGTTGCAGTGTAAAATATAATCAGGGGTGTGTTATTCTATTACCATCCGTTGGAACTGGCATGGGGGGTAGTGATGTGATCTTCTGTTGATAAGCCAGCTGATAAGAGACCATCAAGAACAGTTTCCTTATCTCTTCCACAACCCATCCTCCCTCCAGGGATAGGTCTGCTAATGGGGCATTGAGCCCACTGATAAACTTCCATCATCCCATTGGGAAATGCTCCATCCGGGGAGGGGGGGAACCAAGCCCCTCTACCTGGATAAAAATCTGAGACTTGGAACACCAAGGCAGCCTTTTCCACTGGAAAAAGTTCTTCCCAGAGGAAGAACAGGCCCATCCATCACCACTGGATTTTCAGCGGAGGGCTGCACCTTTTCTCCAGGATCACTGCTTCAACAGAGCCACATCTGCTACTCCAGGAGGGCTGCAGCCACCATTGCAACTGGGCTGCTGCCAACACTCTGACCAACACGGTGCCAGGTTGTATTCTGACTCTGTCAGGGATTTTCCTTATTGCATGTATTTTGTTTCCTTTTTGTTTTATTTTCCCTTTTCCTAATAAATTGTATTTCTGACTTGGAGTGTCTCACTGGTTTTGCTTCTCAAACCAGAACACTGCCTTTTTTTTCCCCTGCTCAACGTTAGGATGCTGTAAGCGAGGCTCCCTTTGTGGCCGTGTGGAGAAAGAGGAGGGCTGAATGTGAATGGTTGAAGGGGAGGTGCTCCCCAGCTTGGGGAGAGGAACTCGGGGAGATGAGGGTACACTGGGCTCCCACACTGGAGCTATGGAGAGAAGCGAGGTGGAAAGAAAACACAGCCGAGGATCAAACAAACACAGGAGTGTGCACTGAGCTGTGCTGGTTCTAACCTTGTTCAGCAGCAGTAAGGTGAAGGGTGTTGACATACTAAGTGGTGGCAATTAGGCCGGGAGTTAACACCTTATTAAGCGAGACTAGGGGCAGTTGGCACCTCCAAGCCACCGTGTCTGCAGGCTCGGCGGGGTTACAGCACCACGGAGAGACTTGTTCCCGACCACTGGGGCCGTGCTAGTCGTTTTTGAGATCCATAAAACTCTTCTGGCTCATGGAAGAGGCAGCACACCCTCGGGCAAACGCAAAATAGAAGTCGCTGGGAGTCGAAGCCAGTCCAGCTCCAGAGTCGTGGCACTTGCACCCTCCCTCTGGTCAGCTCTGCCACGACAGCTCAGGGCAGGTGCTGCCTCGGCTCCGGTTTTCTGTCAGGGTTGCCAGCACCATCCCCAGATCCTGTGCCCACTGAAACTGGGGCTCAGGGTTTCTGGAGGTTGAGTGGAGCACCTGGCAGTGAGGCCTGTCCTTACCCTGCGTGACTCCAGCCGGTAACAGAACGTGGTGTGCCCGCGCCTGCAGCGCTTCTCCATCCTCAGGTGCAGGGGTGTCAGGGCAGCAGCATCGGGCGCTTGGGGGTATCCATTCCCTCTGCCACACTGCAGCTGCCTAGCCCAGGCACAGGAACCGGCTGGCTTGGAGGTTTGTGCTTCGAAGCCTTTTGCTGCTGACTTTGCCAGGACACTGCAGCCAGCTGGGAGCTGCTTCCCAGCCCATCAGCCATTCCCGGGCTTGCTGTGGGAGTGGCACATGGAGTAAGGGCTTGTTCCTCGGCGATTGTAAGAGGGAGAGGAGACACAAGTCCATGAAATGCCATAAACCCTGTCATGTTGCACTTTTTATCGTGGTTGCTGTGGTGCATATTCCTAAGGGCCTTTCATGAGATGCAGACCCTGTGTTTGCCAATTGGAATTTACTGGGCTTGTTTGTCCTGCTCCTGATTCAGCCCATCTGAGTAATTCTAGGGATGCTATTAGGCTTTCTTGGGTTATTGCCCCATTTGGAGGGTGAAACCCTGGCCGTTCTCAGCTGTGGTGATGCCCTTAAACCCCCATGGTGTGGAACAGGACAATATACCCCTGGGGCTGGGGATATTTTGGAGCTGGCCTCTCTTCCAGCTGGGCATGGTGCAGGAGGAGTTGTTCCTGCCAGGACATGGCAAGGGGAGCTGATTTACCTGCACTGGTGTTGGCTGGCATTCCCAGATGCAGCTGGGCAATGCTCATCTGCCTTCTGACTTTGAGCTTTCAACCCCTTTCCTTGCAGGTTCCCTCAGTGGTATGACTGTATAGCCTAGGGATGGGTGAGGACAATTCCTACTTGCAGTTCCAGGACAACCTGGGTGCTGCTCTGCTCCAGCCTCTGCTGACATTACTGGTGGAGTCAGCATCCCTGGAAATGTTCAAAAAACATGTGGCTATGGCGTTTGGGGACAAATTTCAGTGGGGCACCTGGCAGTCCCTGGTTAGTAGTAGGATTAGGTGATCTTAGAGGGCTTTTCCAGCCATAACAATTCCATGATTCTGTGACGTCTACACCATCCTCTGCCTCTTCCCTGCGTTCTCCCCTTCTCCCCACGCTTGGGAAGGGGGTAGGCTTCCCAGCCTCCGTGAGCTGTGATGTCATGGCTGTCACCATGGCATGGCAGCGTGATGTCACAGCACCAGGATCCTGAGTAGGAGCAGGAGGAGGCTCCTGGCAGGTGCAACGGGCGGAAGGGGCTGAGGAGGGGAATCATAGAACTGAACTGGGATGGAGCAACGTCAAAGCCGAGCCGGCATCAGAGCTGCTCCACTGTCAGTGCAGTGGCTGTCAGTGTTTGCTTTTATGTGACAGCTGCTTCCCAAGGCTGGCAGCTCTCCAGCAGCCCGGGAGGGGTGAGTGGTGTGGCCGATCCTCCGGCAGCCTGCCCTGCCCTTCAGAGAGACAGGCTCTGTGCTGTGGACAAGAGGCATTTTTGTGGTTCTTGTGGTTCCCTGTGTTTTCTGTGAGGAGGGAAGAGGCAACTGGAGCACAGATTCTTGGCTGGAGTGCACTCTGGGTCAGGCCAGCAGCCCTGAGGGTTGGCAATGCCTGGCCTGGCATGGTGCCCACAGCCCAGGGTGCTGCTACAGTCCCCAGGGACTGCGGCCACCCCCCAGCGCTGTTGGCTGAAAGGGAGGGTGTGGTTCCCAGTGCCACATTCCTGGGCTCTTGTGCTCACTGTGCCCACTCCTGTGAGCAATGGCATGAGCTGATAGCCCCTGCCTTGCCCACTGAGCCATGGGAAGAGTCCAGGGTAGCTCAGGACGTCAGGGCTTTGCTGGGGCCTGGGGTTTCCATGTCTGCAGCTTTGGCACACGGGCCTGTGTGAAGGCATCTTTTACTCTGACAGCAAACCCATGGTGACAGCTACCGCGAGGGGTGAGATTAAAACCAGATGCACCCCTCTCTCTCCAACGCCAACGAAGCCAGAAACAGCCCTCTGGGGATGGATTGTCTGGGAAGGGCTTGGATGTGCTGCTTCGGCCCTGCCCGTCTCAGAGCCCAGAGGCACAGCTCAGCCCTGAGCCAGGGAGTGCCCAGCTGATGCTGCCGGGCAGGAGAGGGCACCGGGCACCATGGGGCCCTCGCCCAGGAGGCAGTGGGGCCCAGGGCACGTGCAGCTGCGGCTAATGAGAGAAGACATCGTTAATTAGAACAAGGCAGCGCGTCGTATGTGTGGCGCCGGCTTTGAAAGGGCTTTGTGTGTTGTCTTCGTTAGGGGTGTGAGAATGCGGCTCGCTCGCTGTTTCTTTCTGAACAAATTAAGGACACATTTCACCCGTCAGGAGATGAAATAAAATACAAGCAGGGAAGGAGCGTGCCTGGCGGGCTCCCTGAGCCCCTCTAGCCTGCTCTGCCCTGTGCGTGGCCAGCCCCATGGCGTGCAGGTGCTGCTGGACCCCTGCCTGCCCTGGCAGCAGCATCTGCTGGCCTCTACCTGCCATCACATGGGGCCTCATGACCTTCCCAGCTCACCTGGGGTGGGCAGGCAGACAGGGTGCTGTTTGGGGCATCCCTAGGCTTGGCAAGGTGGAGATGCCCGTGGCTGGAGCAGCTAGTGAAATGTGAGGCCCTCAGGATGCTGTGGCCTCGTGGCAGATTGAGGTCTGTACCACGGTGGGATTCCTCTCTTCAGTACTGGGCTGTACAGATGGCACTCCTTAAATTGTTTTCAAATTTTCTTTTCCTGCTGCTGGACCTGACCTTCCCAGAGAAGCACCATCACCATTGTGGGGTTTGGAGGGGAGGATGAGGTGTGGGCTGGAGGAAGAGACAGGAAATAAAATACAGCTGTTCCTGTGAACCATTGTGATGTTGGTGTTCTGGAGTTAGTGGTTCCAAGGGCCACAAAGATGCTCCAAGAGCTGTAGCCTCTCTGCTCTGGAGCCAGGCTGGGAGAGCTGGGGGTGTTCCTCTGGAGAAAAGTAGGCTCTGGGGACACTTCAGAGCCCCTTCCAGTGCTTAAAGGGGCTCCAGGAGAGCTGGAGAGGGTCTTGGGACAAGGGATGGAGGCTAAGGGGGAATGGCTTCCCACTTCCAGAGGGCATGAATAGATGGGATATTGGGAAGGAATTGTTCCTTGGGAGGGTGGGCAGCCCTGGCACAGAGCAGCTGTGGCTGTCCCTGGATCCTTGGAAGCGTTGCAGACCGAATTGGACAGATCTTGGAGCAACATGGGCTAGTGGGATGTGTCCCTGCCCATAGCAGGGGCTGGAACAAGATGAGGTTTAAGGTCTCTTCCAACATCAAGCATCTTGGGATTCTCTGAAATTGGCACAGATAGCTGCCAGCCCCAGCTCCATGGGAACCTACGCACCTAGGGCTGACAGAGATGTGCTGGGCAGAGACATGGGCTCTGCTGGGAGAGGCTCTGCAGCCAACACAGCTGGGCAGGCCTGTCCAGTCTGGGGACACTGGTCTGGCCATGAAGGGACTCCTGTCCCCAGTACCACCATCCCACTCCTCCTTTCGACCATGGAGCATCAGAACTGCTGAACCATGAGAAAAAAAATCCCCAGTGCAAACGTCCCTTCCCCCTTGGTAATGCATTCCCTGAGCTGGATTTAGGGATTCACTGTGGCATTAAATGCAAATAACAGACGAGTCGGTTTCGCCCCTGAATGGGGGAGGAAAACGAGTCTGGGAAAGGAGTTTGTGTGCGGTAACGTAACCATAGCTCGGAGGGGCCCACGGCTCCACGCTCTGTGTGTCTCTGCGTGCCTCTCTTTTACCCCTAATACTCGTGGACTGCTGGCTTGTAACGTGACGACTTTTCAACGTCAATAATGTATTGAATAACACTGTCAGAAACGGGGGAAGCGTTAACTCTTTCCCTAGGCTTCAGCTCACTGTGCGAGCCTCTGCAGAGGAGCTGCGGCCCCATAGGCAGGGCTGGGGATATTCAAACCTCAAGTCTCATCCCAGGATTGTTCCCTGTGCCCCAGGCATGGGGACAAGAACCATGGGAACCTGCTCCCTCCCCATCTGATGGAAGCCTAGGTGAGGGGTGCAGAGTGTGGCACATTTCACCACAGAACTTTTGAATTAGTTAGGAATTTACCAGTTAAGTCACATTAACTGACAAGGCATTGCTTGCTGTTAAATTTGGCACATCTCTGATTTTTTTCCTGTCCTGGTGACTGAGGAGCACCTTTTAGCAGTTGCAGAGCGGATGTTCCTCGCATGGGAAGTGTCTCTGCCTCTGCTGTACCAGCCCAGCTAGGACCATGTCCCATCTCACACTGCTACGTACTCCTGCCCTGTCCTTCGTGACATTTCCTGCTTGCCAGGACAACATTTTCGTTTTCCCATTCCTTGGTGAATGTACTTTTTTCCCATCACAGAGACTCCCCTGCTATGGCTAGCATGCAGCCTTTGCTCTGTAGGCCATAAAGCACAGGATCACAGAGTGATGGAACCACTAAGTTGGGAAAAGACCTCTAAAATAATCTAGTCCAACCATTAATCCAGCCCTGCCAAGCTGCAAGTGGCACATCCACACAGCCCTTAAATCACTCAGGGGATGGGGACTCCACCACTGCCCTGGGCAGCTGTGCCAGTGCCTGACCAACCTTACTGTTCAGAAGTTTTCCCAGTATCCAATCTAAACTTCTCCTGGTATAAGTTGAGGCCATTTCCCCTTGCCCTGTCCCTGTTCCCTGGCAGCAGAGCCTGACCCCCCTGGCTGTCCTTTCCTGTCAGGGAGTTGTGCAGAGCCAGAAGGGCCCCCCTGAGCCTCCTTTTCTCCAGGCTGAGCCCCTTTCCAGCTCCCTCAGCCGCCCCTGGAGCTCCAGACCCTTCCCCAACTCTGTTCCCTGACTCTGCTCCAGCCCCATTGTGTCTTTTCTGTCACGAGGAGCCAGAATTGACCCCAGGAGGTTCTTCAGCAGTGCCCAGCACGGGATAGTCATTGTCCTGGGCCTGTGGCCACGCCACAGCTGATCCAGGCCAGGTGTCACTGACCTTCTTGCCCACCTGGGCACACCTGGGCTCAGGTTCAGCTGCTGTCTCCAGCACCCCCAGAGCCTTTNGACTCCACCACTGCCCTGGGCAGCTGTGCCAGTGCCTGACCACCCTTACTGTTCAGAAATTTTCCCAGTATCCAATCTAAACTTCTCCTGGTATAAGTTGAGGCCATTTCCCCTTGCCCTGTCCCTGTTCCCTGGCAGCAGAGCCTGACCCCCCTGGCTGTCCTTTCCTGTCAGGGAGTTGTGCAGAGCCAGAAGGGCCCCCCTGAGCCTCCTTTTCTCCAGGCTGAGCCCCTTTCCAGCTCCCTCAGCCGCCCCTGGAGCTCCAGACCCTTCCCCAACTCTGTTCCCTGACTCTGCTCCAGCCCCATTGTGTCTTTTCTGTCACGAGGAGCCAGAATTGACCCCAGGAGGTTCTTCAGCAGTGCCCAGCACAGGATAGTCATTGTCCTGGGCCTGTGGCCACGCCACAGCTGATCCAGGCCAGGTGTCACTGACCTTCTTGCCCACCTGGGCACACCTGGGCTCAGGTTCAGCTGCTGTCTCCAGCACCCCCAGAGCCTTTCCTGCTGGGCACTTCCCAGCCACCCTGCCCCAAGCCTAGTGCTACAGGGGGTTGTGGTGACCTGAGTGCAGGACCTGGCAGTGAACCCTGTTAAATCTCATACGATGGGGCTTGACCCACTGCTCCAACTGTTATAATTGTTGAATCTGTGCTCCTCTAATGCAAGCAAAGAATTTCAGCTTCAGTGTTTGCAGCAGACACCCAGGCAGGAGGATACCCCGTCTCGCAGCCCCTCCCCTGCTCATCCCATTCTCATTCTACTCAAGCTCAGCTGCAGAGCAACAGTGCCAGGGTTTGCCCTGTGGTGATTAAAGTAAAATTTCACAGCTCTGCCCACTGTGTGTGGCTCTGAAAAAGACCTGTTATGGTGAAGGCCCTGTGTTCACAATCCTCACCTGCTGTCCCCCAAATGCCTTGGTACATGGACTGATGTGCCCAAATTGCTTAGCACTTGCTGTGAATGAGACAGTCCAGCACTGTCCCCTTTGCCCTGTCCAGGCTGGCACCTTTGCATGGTGCCTTAACACCATGGGCTCGTGGGCTTTGAGCTTTGTTTTGGCTTCCTAACCACACAGCTTCCCAGGCCAGCTCGGGGCTGTTTGGGATTTGCAGCTCTGGGGCTGCTTTCCCTTGAGGAGAGGGAGCTAGAGACCAGTTTCGGGGGTGTTGGGCAGTCAGCCAAGGTGAACCCCAGCCATCCCTGGCAGTGGGGCTCCTCACTGCTCCCTGCTACTCTTCCTCCTTGGGGACAGGACTCAGCATGTCATCATGTCCCAGTGTCTTGGAGAGCGAGCCTGCCTTCCAGTTACATTTCACTCTACTGTGTAGCAGAGTGGGATGGCATGGGGTGGTGGATTTGGATGCTTGGTGACAGCGGAGAAACCATGTCCTCCTCCTGACACCAACCCATGGCAACCAGCCCTGCTGTGGGATGGTGTGGATAGCAGGAGCTTCTGTGAAGGTGACAGGCAGCGTCATCTGAGCCCCCAGCTCATCGGAGTGGCACAAACAGGATGCACTTCAATCCCCATGTGGGCCATTTACTTAAGAGCTGGACTCAATAATCCCTTTGGGTTCCTTTCAACTCAGAATATTAGGTGAATCTGTGTCCACTCTGCAGCCTCGAGCTGGGATTCCCTCCTTTCTACATGGGCCACACTTGCTGTGCTCACACCACATAGGGGACAGCCTTTGGATCATTCCTCATGTTCCTTGGGAAGCCCCACTGCTCCTGATGTGGCCATGGGACTCCACGAATGTCACTGGTGTTATCCCTGGACCTGCACTGTCCTTCCTCTCTCTCGGCCTTCTCAGGCAGCTTCTAAGGAGGGACACTGTCCTGGTTTAGGGCAAATCTGGGAGAAACACCTCCGGATGGAGTCTTTCTAGAAAACAAATCCGAACCGCCCCTCCCCCCAGCTGGTTTGGAAAAGAAAAAATTTCCTTGGAGGAAAGTGGAAAAAAGTTGTTTATTTAACAGTCAGAGCACTCCCCAG
>VZTB01011420.1:90763-153761 GCA_013397245.1 Thryothorus ludovicianus | reverse complement strand
AAAAGCAAAGGAGAGCTCTCTCTTATACCATCCACACTGCAGCCAGCACAGGCCGCATGTGAGGGAAAGCTGAAAACTCTGATCTTTGTGTTTAGAAAACAATCACCTCAGACATTCCACCGTGTCTCCTTCACTCTCAGATCCAGTTTTAAAGGTACAAAACTTATTTCTGAGCTAAACAGACGAATGGGGATACAATTTAGCATCAAGCCAGGACAGACACTCTGGATCACTGTCATGGAACCCAACCGTGCTTCCCCAGCTCCTCCAAGAGCAGCAGTGTCCTGGGTTAGGGAAAATTTGGGAAGAAATCTCCAAATGCGGTCCCTCTAGAAAGCAAATTCAAATGCCCCTCCCCCAGCTGGTTTGGGAAAAGATTTCAGATGAATTAAACAGACAAACAGGGACACAATTCAGCATCAGCCCAGGAGCAGCAGTGATTTCCATGAGCCAGGAGCAGACAGTGTCCCTGTGTGATCACTGCGTGCCCCGGTGCCACAGCATGGCCCCAAGGTGCCATCCCACAGTGTCACCCCATGTGCCTTGCTTGCCCAAGGGCTGCTACAGGAGCACAGCTGAAAGGAGGGAACCGGCTGGGGATAGCTGCTTTCCAGCCAATGCAGCTTTGGCTAAGTGCTCTGGGGGACCCCCTCCTCCTGTTTGGCCTCAAGGAGAAGAGAGAATTTAAAAAAAAAAAAAAAAAAGGAAAATGTTGGTTTTGTTTTGGCTGGGAAGCTGGAGCCAGGAGGAATGTCGGGAAGCCGACGCAGCTCGGGTTACCCTGTTCCAGTGCACGGCATGGTGCTCTGGCAAGGCGGCACAAGGGGCTTCTCCCTCCCTACCTCGATAGGACACGGCACAAAGCCCAGCCCTGGCCTGCAGGAGCTCTGTGGGAAGAGAGATCGCTGCTGGGAAGTCCAGGCAGGGTGGGGAATGCTCACCCCGGGTGGCAAAGAGGGCTCTCTGGGAGGAGGAACCGGTGCAGGTGGCACTGGGAGAGCAGTGCTCTCCCTGCTGCCTGATACACCCCCTAAAATAGCCAGGGCTCTCTTTGGACTCGTGGTTTTGAGGGGTTTGGTCATGGATCGAGCCTCCCAAGGGAACTAGAGCTACACAGAGGAGTACTCAGGTAGAGATGTTCTCCAATGGATGTGTATGGAATCTGAGCCTCCCAAAGAACCACCTTGGAGTCAGTGGTTTCTGGAGAGATGGCTATGCTTCTGGACACCCTGTGCCAAGCTCAGAGCCAGAGCCAGAGCTTGTACTAATCAGGACCCTTGGAGATGGTCCACACTGGTACCACAGGACATGGGAACCTTCACCTTTGGGAGTTGTTCCCCATGGTGCAGGGACCTCACCTGGTCAAATGAAGGACTGAGGGCACTTGGTCTGTTCAGCTGGAGGGGACTGAGGTCAGACCTCATTAGTGGCTGCAGCTTCATCCCGAGGGGCAGCTCTGATCTCTGCTCTCTGTCACAGGGACAGGAACAAGGGAACAGCTGGAGCTGTGCCAGGGGAGGGTAAGGTCAGAGAACAAGGAAAGGTTCTTCCCCCAGAGGGTGCTGGGCACGGCCCAGGCTCCCCAGGGAATGGGCAGAGCCCCGAGGCTGCCAGAGCTCCAAGAGAGTTTGGACAGCACTGCCAGGGATGAACAGGGTGAGATTGTTGGGGTGTCTGTGCAGGGCCAGGAGCTGGACTCATGATCCTTTTAAGTCTCTTCCCACTCAGGACATTTTGTGATTCTGATTCTATGGAATGCTCAGAGACCAATGAGAGTTTTGCAGAGGCTTAGATTCCCCACTGAGTCTTTTCTGTTGAAGAACCAGAATTTGACACAGTACATGACAAGAGACCTGTTTTTCTGGAGTGTATCTGAACACAGAGACACTGGGGAGCAGCCAGGGGAAGCAACAGCTGTCCCTGGTCCAGAGCCCTGCGTGCTCACCATGCAGAGCCCTGAGCTGAGGGGCTGGTTCAATGCCAGAGGTTAGAGGAGGGTTTTGCACTAAATACTATAGTTTTTTTCCCATCATCATAACCTTAATCCAGTGTCGGTCACCTACGGCACACCTCTGGTTTTAAGAGGTCACAGTAGGTTTGGGCACAAGGTAGCTGTTTTAAGGTCATAGTAGGTGTGTGACCCAGGGCAGGAGAAGCACTGAATGCTTGTGCTGACGTGCAGGCACAGTGTGTCTCCATCCAGGCAGGCTGTGCTGTGGAGAGGGACCTGGTGTTGCAGTACGTGGTGTGACAGGTCAGGTGACAGTAGTGACCTGTGGGACAGCCCTTACTGTGCAGTGGAGCCCTTACTTGCATTGCTGGAGGGCAAGAGGAGTTTGCAGACAGGAACAGGAGCCCATCTACTGCTGCCCGTGAGCAGGATAGGGGAAGGTGGAAGCACCAGCAGGGACCCAGGAAAGTCTCCTGAGCTGTGGGATGTGGCCCTGCCCCTTGTGCCACTGAGAGCTTTCGGAGCGTGACAGCAGGGACATGAAAGCCCCTTTTCAGGAATGGAGAAGCAAATTGTTTTGTCCTTTGGTCTCCAAAACCATCCACATTGGAGGAGACAGCTCGAGAAAAAGGAAGGAAGGAAGGAAGAAAGAAGGAGCTGAAACCAGAGCAGGAAGTTCCTGGAAGGCGAGAACAGCCTTCATCCCCATGTGCTGAGCTCTCCTCTCCTCTCCAGCGTCATTGCCTGAGCACTGAGAGGTGCTAAATCTTAACTGCAAACTTGCTTGAAGTTCACATCCTCCCTCCTGGAAACAAATCCAACCACTGCTGAGTTCCTCCCATGGCTCTTCTGAGTTTCCCCTATGCTGTGACCTTTGTTTCTGTGGGTCTGTCCTGACTCCTCAGCACCACATGATCCCTCCCCACGGAGCTGCTGGTGGTGTCCAGGGGAGGCTGAAGGTGCAGAGCAGGGTGGGAGCACAGAAGGTGTGAGCTCCTGAGGAGAGCAGAGCACTTGGGGGCCAGGTCCTGCAGGTCCTCTTGGCTCCCTAGGTGCTGTGTCTGAGCACGTCCCCGCTGTGGGACAGGTGTCACAGCCTCTGGCAGTGCTGAGCTGTGAGCACTGGACACAGGGTGGGAGCCAGCAGGACTCAGTGCAGGGCCCGGGAGCTTGGGGTGGGCTCTGGGGTGTTCCCTGTGGGAATAGGACAGAACCATTCAGCACACAGGTGTCCTGGGCAGGGAGGACAGTGGTGACATTGCAGTTCCCAGGCTGGGTGAGAGGGCCTTTTGGCCATCCACGCATGGTGTGGCAGGACAGCTCTGTGGCCATTGAGGTGTGGGCAGTGTCCCTTCCCATGAGGAGAGCTGAGCTGTGGCTCCAGGCCTGGCCAGTGCCTCGCAGTGTTTTTTGCCCATTCAAGGACAGGCAGGTGTGGGAACTGGTGGGGATGGGAAGTTTGTACAAAGACAGCATGGTTTGCAGCCCATGGCTTGGGCTGGGGCTGGGTGTGCTCTGTGTGAGTGCTCCTGAGCACGTGCCTTTACCAGGATTTCCCAAGGAGGGAGCTACTGTTGAGTGACCATGGAATTAAAGTATCGTTTGCAGTTCCTACATTCCAGCGCGGTGTCAAGTTTTGGCAGAGGGCAGGCTCAGGGTGTGCCTGTGCTTCCTGGGCCTGTGAGCCCCCAAATGTCCCCGAGGCCATGCACATGGCATTGCTCCTGCAGACTCCTGCTCAGGGACATGTGGGAGAGCCAAAGGAGGGAGCCCAAACTCCCGGTGGCTTGGCTGAGCAGCCAGTTACTTCCAGCCTAACACTTCCAAACAAAAAACTTCACCTCAGCAGCACTGATTCATTTTCCCAGGATTGTGAGCTGTGGGGAGATCGGAATCCAAACACACACGAAGTGCTCGTGGTCTCAGACAGCTCTCCCCAGCATCGGGCAGGAGGATGTCTCCAGAAAGGCTGCCCACAAATGAAACTGAAATCCCAGCCTAAACCCAGCTAGCTCCAGCAAAAAGAGAGAAGGAAGTTTTTATTTCACAGCAATCGACCCATGTGCTGCCCCTTGGGGGGCAGAGGGGCTGTGAGAGGGTGGTGGGGCTATGGGAGGGTAGTGGAGCTGTGTGAGAGGGTGATGGGGTTGGGAGAGGGCGGTGGGGCCATGGGAGAAGTCGGTGGGGCTGTGTGAGAGGGCAGTGGGGCTGTGAGAAGGTAGTGGGGCTGTGGGACAGGACAGTGAGACTGTGAGAGGGCAGTGGGGCTGTGGGATTAAGCCTTGCTTTGTTGCTGGGGTTGGGGTGGGATGGCACCACAGGCTGGCATGCTTCTGCCATGGGGAAACTGAGGCACAGGAAGAGGAGGAGTGGGATTTGCCTGTCCAAAGAGAGATGTTGTGGTATCTGGGCTGGATGTCTGAAGTGCCATCGTAGGTGATGGAGGGCACTGGGCATCTGTTGGCCAGCCACTGGCTGGTGTGGGTGGGGGTGAGAGGCAGCAGAGTTTGGGTACCCCCGCATTGCCATGGGCTGGAGGGGACGCCTCTGCTGCAGACATGGCAGGGAATATGGGCCTGGTGATGTTTCCCAAGTGATGTGAGAAACACCCAGCAGAGGCAGGAGTGGGGTTTGGCTCTGTGGTGGGCCCTGTGGGTGTTTGGCTGCCTGACTCCATGGAGGGCTTTGAGCGAGGAGTGTCCTTCTTGTTAGGAAGGAAAGTTGCAATGGGACCTCTGTGGAAGCTCTTACAGCCATCTCTGTTTCCTTATCCCACACATCCATTGTGCCCACCTAGGCCCTCCTCTCTTCAGCTCTGTAGTTTTTCCTGGAAATGCTCACACTCCACAGGATGTGGCCTGGAGGACTGGATGGGTAGAAAAGGTGCATCTTTCCTTCTGGGGAACCTTGGGGTTGCGAGGCTACAGAGGGAAAATTTGAAGCAGGCAAACCTTTGTGTTTGTGCTGGAGCAGTTCCCAAGGCCTTCCATACCCTGTGGGAGTCATTTGTAGATCCCAAATGCAGTTGTAGGCTGTGAGGCTCTTGTGAAGAGTTGATCAAAAGTGAGATTAACTCACAGTGAGTGCTGGTTTCTGTCTGAGGGGAAGGAGAAAAGCCCAGCCCTGCTCAGTGGAGATGGATGTGTTGGGAGTAGATGTCTTGCTCTCTTCCACTGGATGAGGGAGACATCTCCAGAGGCTTCCTCCTCACTCTGCACATCCTCTGACTTCTCCCGAGTGAGGCAGGACACACCAGGAGTGGAGCTGCTTCCATGGCATTGTGGGGCACTAGTCAATGTTCCAGCAAAGCCTCCGAGACTGATTGGAGATGGAGATATCCCTAATCACCATATCCCCCAGACAGGCACCTCTGCTATTTCCTTAATCAGCTTTGTGGTTTTGAGGCAGCCCAGATGGTATCTCCTGGTGCTGGGCTTCTGCATGGAAGGGAGATGGTGAGGCTGAGGAGGTACTTTGTGTATCTTGTAGCAGTGCTCGGGGAAGGAAATGAAATCCAGCTGGACTTTCCTCCTGGTCCTCAAATGTGGGAGGTGATAGAGTGTTTTTGATGCCAAGGTTACCCCATGAGTGCCCTCCCAGGAGGTTCATGTCCTCTCTACGGAGCGTCTACCTGGCCTGCAGAGCCAGGTGCCCAGGTCTGCTTTGCACTGCTTCCCTTTGGTTGAGATCCTTGGATCTCTGGTGCTTGGGCTCTCTTGGCCTTCTCTGGTGGGAAAAAAAAGAAAACCAAGACTTGTTCTTCTTCCCCACAGCAGCTGTGGCTGCCCCTGGATCCCTGGAGGTGTCCAAGGGCAGGTTGGACAGGGCTTGGAGCAGCCTGGAACAGTGGAAGGTGTCCTGGCTCATGGCAGGGAGTGGCACTGGATGGGCTTTAAGGTCCCTTGCAACACAAACCATCCTGGGATTCCATGACTCCCAGAGATTCTTGTTTTTAGAAACACTGAATAGCAGCGAGGTTTTCCTCCAGAAACATCTTTTCCATGTGGACATTTAGAACCTCATGCATAACACAGTGTCTTGTCAGACACTGGGAATGTTTTCTTATCCCTTTGGTATGTCATTCATGGCAGGGTGATGATTCACTCTTGGGACATGACTTTGAGGAAGAGTTTTGGGTATCTCCAAGCCCATCCAGCAGTTCCCTTGGGATGCTCCCCCTGTGCCTCTCCCTGGAGCACCACAAGCCCAGGTCTGACCCACCAGGGTCCTTCCAAGGAAGCCCATGAGCTCCCCCTGGGCTGTGCCTGATGCTGAGCACACGTTCCAGGCTCTTGACTCATTTCCCAGGACTGAAGCACGCAGCCCACGGTCTAACCCAGATTTCCCCGGAGGGCCTGAGACTGCAAGGGGAACAACAGAGAGAGGACCCTCTTGACTTCCCTCTCTTGGTATTTTTCTCAGTGTTTGTAGACATTCTTGCTGGTTTTGTTCTGAAATTGTTTTCTTGTGCAATCCATGTGGGTCTGTGCTGCTATATTTAATACTTTGCTAGTATCAGATTTTGCTTTCAAGGTCTTCCAAAACAAAACCAATCAAAATAAATCCCCTTGCTGGAGGTCACTGAGGTGGAATGGCTTTTTCCCAAGTGCTGACATGCTCTGGACTTTTCCCTGCTCCCTGTCCAAGCTTATTCCCCCTTGCCGGGAGGCTGCTTCCCCCATCAGCTGTCCCTGTGCCCAGAGGTGGAAGAAGCACATGATGTGTGATGCTATGTGTGTTCAGGGCTGCCTGCAGTGGAGGGCACGAAGGACAGCTGTGCAGGGCAGTGACAGAAACACCTGTCCTCAGTCTGCTGTTGCTGCAGGACTTGTGCTTGCAGGGTCCTTGATTCTGGGAGCTCCCTGGTCCCTTGGCCTGAAAACGTCTCTTTGTTTCTGACATGGAAGTTTTGGAGCACTCCAGCAAATGGGGTGCCCAGAGAAGCTGTGACTGCCCTTTTTCTGGGAGTGGCCAAGGTCAAGTTGGATGGGTCTTAGAGCAGCCTGGTCCATGGAACAGGTCCTGGCCTGTGGGAGTAGACTGGAATGGGATGGATTTTAAGGTCCTTCCAACACAAACTGTTACATGATTCTATGAAATTCATCTCCAGCTTCTTCCAGGCACTGTTGTTTCTGCGGGGGGAACTGGTGGGGATGATAGACCACTGAGCGGCCCCAGCTGGTCAGCCCAAGCAGAAAGGATGCCATTCACAATCCCAACGGGATCTGTCCCATCAGGAATCCCCTGGCTTACTGCTTCACAGCTTCTGCCTTGAAGTTGGGGCAGAGCAGCTCTGGAAAGATCCTGCTGATGTCCTGGTCTGTAGGAATGCACCTGTGGTACCCCCATCTCTGGGAGGAGGAGGAGGGTGATCCCCATGTGGCCCCACGAGTTGCTGGGCACGGTGCAAGTGACTGTGCTATATTCTGAATTTTCCAAAGTTGGGTGACGTAGGAACCAAGGCTCCCACTGCTCTGTTTTATTTTTATTAGCCAAACCATTTAACCAGCAGAATTGTTTGCAGAAGCAAAGCACTTTGGTCCCTGAATTGTTGAGCTTCCGCTTTCCATCCGCTCTCAGTAGGACAGAGATCGTGTGCTAAATCCCAATTAATCATTAAGAAGATATTTGAGGTTTAACAGCTATGTTATAAGATACAGTTTTTACTGGTTTTGACCTCAGTTAAATATGTTTTTAATAGCGGATGGTATTTAATTAAACATAAAATAACAGAGGCTTATTAAATCTAGAGAGACCTTTCCTAGTGATGGATATTGAATGTTAAGTAAATATCACTTGGTCATTAGAAGCATATTCAGAGTGGTTTCACAGCTATGTAATAGGCAGGTATCTGATTACCCATCTGCTCAGGTCCAATGAATAAGCTCTTAATAATCAATTGCCACTCACTTAATATGTCATAACAACTGTCCTATTAGACCTGAATTAGATCTTTGTAAGAGCAAACAGAGGTAACCTGGTGCAGACTGGGATTTTGAGCAGATTTTGTTTTTATTTCAGGTAGATGGTTCATCAAGATGGGGGTGGTTGGGGATTGGATGACAATGGGCTGGATGATGGACAAGGAGGTTTCACTGTGTTGGTGTGAGACCTGCCCAGCACCACCCCTGCTGTGGTCAGCCCAGGGCAGGACACGAGGGGTGCAGGGGCTGCTGACAGCACTCGGGGCTGGCACCATCCCTCTGAGATGCAGAGGCTCCCAGAGCTGCACTAGGGGGCTGGTGGCTGTGGGGTGATGCTGTGGCTCCTGGTGTGCCCTTTGGGCACTCGATCTTTCTCTAGGGCACGGCATTACAGTAGCCTGGAAGGAAGGAGATGCAGTGCTGCTACATGTTCCCATTAACCTGCAGAACTTGCTGCCATGCAGCACCTTCAAAGACCAGTCATTAGCTGGTGTCAGGGGAGGTTGAGACTCGTCTGGGGGTGATAGGATCAGAAAGAGGCACTTGGGGCATAGTGATGATTTTCATATAGGGCTGTGTTTAAGGACAAACCAGCAGCTGGCCCTGTTTCTCAAGCTGACTCCCATTTCTCTGTGCCCTGAATCCAGGTTCTAGTCTCTTGTTTCTCCAAGTTTTTCTGTTCTCTGTATCAGCAAGGTACTTTCCAGGCTGCCAAGTGTGTGGCTTGTGGGTATTTAGGGACCCTAAAAGGAATTGAGACACTCCCCCCGACCTCAAGGAAGGATGTTGAGTGCAGGAGGCTTTTGCTTCCTTTTGAGGTGAAATATGATTTTCTTTGCAAGGCTCAGCAAGTGGTGGCTGTTCACACTGCTGTAGGGCAGGAGCTGTTCTGGGGTGGCCAAAGGAGGCTGGCACACCTGGCTGGAGTGGGACTTTCTCCTTACCTGGTAGAGGGGGAGAGCCCTGGCAGCCTGGCAGCTAGAGGTGATCTGGGGACTTTGAGAAGGATGGTTGTCACTTGCTCTGAGCCAGCACGTTCTCCAGGAATTACTGTTTCCCTCATCCTTCGAAATCCCATCTTGTACTTTTGGAGGAAGTGAGAGACCGGGATTGTGAGTTTGGGAGCTCTGGGAATAGCATAGGTGTGGGTTGGAAAGACCTTAAAGCCATCTCATTCCACCCCCGTGCTGTGGGCAGGGCTACCTCCCACTATCCCAGGCTGCTCCAAGCCCTGTCCAGCCTGGCCTTGGACATGTCCAGGGATGGGAAAGGCTTGGGATATCTGCATGCAGCACACGTGCAGCCCAGCCGGGGTGGGAGGAACAACGAGACCACGTCATCCAGTTAGGGCTGAACATAAAAAATGATAAATACAGAGGTGGCAGCTTTCAAGCAGAAAACAAGCTGCTGCTGCCAAGACCCTGTAAGAGGCTGGGGGTTTGGATTTCTAGGGGGGAGGGGAAGCTGGAGCCCAGAGCACTGCTTTTCTGGGACTCCGTGCTTACAGCAACTCTTCTTTCCAGATTTGCCCGTGTTGCCGCGTTTCACGGGCCGCAGGTTGTGCCGCGGTTGCCGGGCGCAGCAGCACTGACTCAGCGCCGGAACAATGCGCCAGGCAGTCGGGGCCGGTGATTCAGCTGCCGGCTCCGAGGATGAGCCCGGCTCCTCTGCTGCTTATTAATCTTTGCTTAGTGCGTGAGTCAGGCTCTCCTCGCCCCCGGGCAGGAAAGCAGCCGCGGTGGGATTTAACCAGGGAGCCGGGAAGGGGCCAGGGGGAGGGTGGCAGGGAGAGGCTATTGCTGGTGAAGCCTGCTCCCAGGGCTCTGAGCCATCCCCTATGTGCTGAGGGGACAGCTCTTGGCAGTTCCATCCTAACAATTGCCTGTCTCGCCAGCTCAGGGGTCTTGCTGCCTTCCTGTGGATTTCCCTGGGTGGCTTGCAAGGTGAGCTCGTGGCCAGACCTTCTTTGTGTGGCCTGTGCCCTCCTGCTGCTGTTTGTCACAGGTTTGGAGGATGAGAGGTGATTGTGTCCCGCTCTACCCTCTCATCTCCTTTTCCCACCCTGGAGCCCTGCATCAGCCTGCAGGTGTGTCCTGATACCTGTCAGTGTGTTTGGCAGTGTTCCCTGCAGGCTGCATCCCTCGGCAGGAGCCCTGGGAGCTGTAGGACAGTTTTGAGACTAAGCAGGGTTATCACACAGCAGTGTTACAGATCCTTGTGTCCCAGCAGGATCCAGGCCTGGATTGCTGTGGGTACCCGAGCTCCAGGGTCAGCCCTAGGACAGCCCCATCTGCCAATTACCAGCAGCACAGGCCTGTGAGAGCAGGCAGGCTCCAGCCTGGCAGGAGGGGAAGCCATGAGAGCAAAGGTGTGGCAGCACCCAGGTGCTGCCTTGGGCTTGGCTCTGGCCAGGCAGGCAGTGGAGAGCCTGCAGGAATTCCTGCAGCCTCCAGCAGAAATACACCTGGGGTTGGGAGACAGGAAAAGTCACCGTGGCTGCTGTGCCACCCTTCCTCATCCATAGGGTGCATGCCAGGTCTGCCGTACCCACCCAGTGGCTGTGGCGTGGGCTGGGGACACAGGAGGCAGCCCCACATTGAGAGACGCCACAGCCTGACTCTGGGGGTTCACTCTGCCTTCTCACTTTGTTCTTCCCCACCCTCACAGAGCCCTGAGCCAACCCAGCCGCCTTGGCCAGGCTCCCCGAGGCCAGCACAGCCATAAAACCCTCTAATCTGAGCAGGCTGGGGCAGAGCCACCCGCTGCCATCAGGACAGCTCTCCGTGTGTGGTTCCCATTTACTGCAGATTTATTTCCTCTGGGTCGCTGGCTCTGCTGTTGCTCACTCCTTGGCTCTGCTTCTGGGAGCATCCAGAATTTACCTTCTTGCAGCAAGGGGCTTTGGGGGACTGTAGCTTCATTGTATGTCTCAATTAGGAAAACACCCTCAGGAATTTCCTTTCTGATGCTGCCTGGCTCTACAATAACCTCTGTCTCCGTGGCTGCTGGCTCCCCAGAGCTCGTCCCGCCAGACCAGACCGACGGAGAGCTGGGAGCAGGCTCAGCTCCGCAGACGCCTCCAGCTCCTGTTCCAGCTCCCTCGGAGTGCCCAGCCCCATCTCGTTTCCACTTCTCCTGCACTCCTCACTCCCTCTCTGGGCGCTGGAGTTTGGAGTTGTTTTGGAAACCACTGCGACTCCAGCATGACGTCACCAGGGTTCTGTAGTATCTCTGTCTCCATCCTAGTTAGGCTCTTCCTGCTCCCTGGCTCTCACTCTGGCTCGCCTGGCGTGTCTATGCTCTTTCTTCTTCTCCACAATTCCCCAGGGATTTCTTTTCAACTTTTCCCCTCCCTCCTTCCCTTCATCTCTTGCATAGCGGTTGTGTCTTTGCCTTTTTTTTTTAAAAAATATTTTCTTTTCTCCCCTCCCTCCAAAAACGGCCTTTTTTCCCCCAAACTGGCTTTCCCAATAATTTTTTGTAGCAGGCGCCATGCCCACTCTGCTGCTGCCGGGAATCCCAAGGTGCTGGGATGCTCCTGGCCAGCTCATTCATTGCCGAGGCCAGGGGACAGGCAGGGGAGCAGGTGATCTCCAGCCCCAGCAGTGCCATGGTGGTGTGGGGCAGGGACTGTCCTGTCCTGGATGGAGGTTTTCTGCTACCCCTCTCGTGCTCAGGCTGCACCTCCCCTCTCCTCCCTTGGCTCCTCACCCACCATCCTATCTCAGCCCAGCTTTTCAGGCACAGCAAATCCATTGCTTTGCCCCACATCCCCAGCCAGAGCTGCCTGTGCTCTGACACCTCCTTCCCTGTCAGGATCCATCCTGTTCTTGCTGTGAGTGCCCACATCCCTGTGCCACCCCGGGGCCTGCCCGTGATTCCCAGCACTGCTGCATTCTGCCTGGAAAAGCATATGTGTGCTTTCATCACGACTCTCTAGTGAGTGTTCACTGAGCACGAACAAAATACAATTTATTTCTTCAATTTCTTCCCTCACCGCTGCTGAAATGCTGCCTGATTGCAGGCAGACCCCCCAGGGCTGTAGCTTTCCTCCCTCCTCCTACTTATTCATCCTGACCCCCAGCCAGAGCAGTGCGGGGCTGCGCTTCCCATGGGAGCATTCCTGAGCACAGCACTATGACACATAAAGTACAAATACATATATAATATGTGTGGGTGGGAGTGTATGTGTGTGTATATACATGTATATATTTATATATATTTGCAAGGGCACGTACTGATAGGACACAGGGGAATGGCTTTGAATTGAGATAGAGTAGGATTAGATGGGATATTGTGAAAGAATTGTTCTCTGGGAGGGTGGGCAGGCCCTGGCACAGGGTGCCCAGAGCAGCTGTGGCTTCCCCTGGATCCCTGGAAGTGTCCAAGACCAGGTTGGATGGGACTTGGAGTAACCTGGGATAGTGAAAGGTGTCCCTGCCTGTGGCAGGAATGGGATGAGATGGGCTTTAAGGTCCCTTCCAAACCAAACCGTTCCATAATTCCATGATTCCATGATCTGCACCTGATCTCCCCCTGCCCTGCAGGAGCTGGGCAGTACCACATCTGCCCATAATGGCTGGGTAAACTGAGGCACACAGGGTGAGTGCCGGGAGGGCCGTATGTTCACAGCCCTGTTGTGACAAACACCATTAGTTTTCTTTCCCTGGGTGTGCCTGTAGTTTGTCAGGTCACTTAATCCCTGGAGTATCTTTTAATGTTATTTGGATTAAAGTGGAGTTTGGGCAATGGCTGTCCCTGACTGTGTGAACATGTGGTGTGAAACCCCAGTGAAGATCAGAGGCTTTAACACAAACTCCTGTTAAGGTTTTGGCTCTTTCTGAAGAGAAAAGGGATCTGGCTGCAAGAGTTTTTTTATCCCAGTTCAGCAAGTTCTTCCTCAGCCTTTTTCCTCCTCACCCTTCCCAAAGATCTATGCTCATATTTGTTTCTAAGTCACTCTCTCCGCCTGTGGTCAGCAAGATTTGGGTGCTGTTCACTTGCCACAAGCTTGTACTAGACCAGAGAGGTTCCTGCATCCCCCCTGGTGTGCCCATCTGCCACATGTCCCCAGAATACATGGGAAGTGACCGGGCCACTCCTTGCAGTGCTGCTGCCTCTGGGCAGTGGCTGCACAGGACTGGGGGTCCTGCTTGTCCTGCTTTGCAGGGAGCTGGGAGGGCTTTTATGGGACAGACTGTGGGAGAAGGAAACACGGGTTTGTGCTCTGTTGAGGGCACAAATCCCTCCCGAGGTCAGAGGCTGCTGTTCTTAGAGCACAGGGAAGCTGGAATGAGTCTGTGCTGGGCGTTAATCTGGCAGGGCCAGTGCTGCTGGGCAGGGCTGGGCGTTACATGGGGATCAGGCGAGGGGAGGGATGCCTTCAGTGGCTCCTGTGGGACAGGAATGGGAGAACCACATCGTTTGCTGCTTGTGGAGTGTGGAGGGGGTTGTGAAGAGGAGCTGTGAGTTTGCCGTGTATCAGCAGTGTGGGCTTGGTGTCTGTGATGCAAAAATGCTGTACTGCTGCAGCTGGGAACTCCCAGCTTTGCCCTCTGAATGAGGATTCTGGACTTTCGTTGTGGTCACACCCAAGAAGTCAGAGATGAAGCAAGTGTCACAGTGTCACAGCCTACCACATCTGTGCCCACTGCCACCCCCAGCTGTGCCTCTTTGGGGGACGGCTGCCCCATGAGCTCAGGAATTGAGGCTTCTCCTGCAGCTGCTGCCCAGGGCCCTTTCCTACACTGCCCAGTGCCCCAGCAGTCACATCTTGAGTGTACCAGCTTAAGATTGTCTTGTGGATGTTCACCAACAATCTTCGCATGTGGATGTGGCATTAAAGGCTCACTTTGTCTTTGCAAATGCTGGGTTGGTGCAAGCTTTTGGGGTGGGCACCCCACAGACCTGTCTGTGCTTGGAAGAAGCCATGAAGCTGGAATGATGCAGGGACCATAGGAAACACTTACACCCTTGTTTTCTAGGGGCAGGTTAGTGTAATTTCATTTCCTTTGGGATTGCCATGCTGCCAGGGTGTGCAGGATGCTCCTTCTTAGGTAGGAGCTGACGGGGACAGGTAGCCCTGCCTCTCAACAGACATTTCCATGAAGTTGCCTCGAGGTCTGTCATTGCTGCTTACCTGGGACAGCCGCAGAGGCCTGTAATTGTTGGGAGAGGCTGTGGGCGGCCGGATAGGGATCTCCCGGCAAGGAGAGCTTGGCCACCCGACAGGGAGAGGAGCAAGACAAGGAGAGAAGGAAGGAAAGAGAAGACAAGAACAATAGGGAAGAAGCAGGGACCCCTGTGCAGCTCTAAGTACCACAGAGATGGTGAGTGATGAGTGGTTTTAATCAGACTAGAGGGGTACCAAAGAGATTTACTAGAAGGAAGCAAAAATGCATTCAGGGCAGTTATTTTCTTCACAAGGTTCATGAAGACTTTGTGGCTCTGGCTGTGGTGAAGGCCAGAGGGGCTCAGCAAGCATCCTGGGAGGATGCTGCCCTGTGGAGTGCAGAGGTGAGCTCTGCCCAGACCCCTGTGTGTGGGAGGATGTGCCAGAGCAGGGGCTGTGCCTGAGAGGGGACACGCTAGGGGAGGGACCTCTCCCCTAGCATTGTGGCAGCCAGCCCTGAGCTGCCGTGGCTCTGAGCCGTGCCTAAGTGGGTTTGGCCCAGTCCTTTCCCCAGTTTCGGAGGGTTCCTATGCCCTCTGAGCTGGAGCCAGTGGGATGGGGTGAGCTTAAGAACACGGCAGATGCTGCAGGGTGGCACTGGGAGCAGCTTCAAGGAAGGGCTTTGGGCAGCGTGGGGAGGAGCAGGAGCCCTGCCCAGCCCTGAAAGCCCCAGCAGGCTGGAGATGTGCCTTTTGCAGGCAGCATGTGTCACCTGCCTTTTGAGGGGCCGCTGCATTTTGGCACAGCCCTTCCTTTGCCTCAGCTGCCGCGGAGGATGCTCTGTCTCGGTATAAGAGCCCTCTCTGCTGCCTTGCCTGGGCATGCAGGGCTGGGCTCCCCTCCCACAGCAACCCAGCTCAGCTGCAGTTGGATGGGCTTTTACTGGAGATCAGGTGGGTCCTGTCTCCCTGGTTTCCAGGTCCAGGGTGTGTGAGGACTGACACACGCTGTCCCTCAACCGACAACATGCTGCCACCAAGGCCCTCCGTGGGGCTGGGCCTCTCTGGGCTCTCCTGTTGTGGCGCTGTCCCATGGACATTCCCTTAGGCTTGTTTGGTTATGGTCTAAAACCGGTTCCCAGGTCCTGAGTGGTGGAGGAGAAGGGACTCTTTGGGTTCCAGAGGGGTCAGGCTGCAGTGTGTGGTACCAGCTCTGGTGCTGGATGGCCACAGAGAGGTGGATTTGGAGCTCTGGGTCATGGCCACTCGGCAGAGCTGGTTGGGAATTTTTCAGGAGAGGGATGCTGCGGCTGAAAGCTCTGCACAGCTCTGACCTGACCTACTGTGAGACAGCACACAGCTTTTTAAGTTAAGATATGGGTATGATGTGGTCTGATCCCTTCTGACCTGTCTGTGGATGGAGCTGGATGCGAGCGCTGTGGCAGTATTTGTTTAGAGCTCTGCCCTGCTGCACTTGGCCAGGCTGGTGGCATCAAATCTCCTCTGCCTGCAGGAACAAATGCTTTGTAGGGGTGTGGGGCATCCCAGGGACCCTGTGGTGCTCCACGCCCTGCAGCCTCAACTTAGGGACAGGAGGGCATCAGTGGGGCTGGGGGTGCCTCTCCCGTGGCACAAATGCCACCATCCTGGCATGATGTTGGATGAGTCTCTGAGCCCAGTCATTGAAAACACCATTTTCTGGAGGCCCTAAAAGGCAAAAATTAATAAAAGGCTGTTGTGTGATAGGTTCTGGTGATACCCAACTCTGTCTGTGGTGTTGGGGTCATTGGGCCCTGCAGTGAACACAGGGCTGCTGCCCCTCACCTGGGCACGCGGGTCCCTCCCTGCACCCTGGAATGGAGGTGCTGGCCTGTACCTGCTGCGATGTGGGAACTGTCCCAACCAGGCAGTGCAACAGGCACGGGTACTGCCATAGCAGGTTATCAAATTCTGAATAAACTTGGAAGGGCTTTCAATCTCCAGAGGGTTTGTTAGTTGTGCTCTCAGCCTCACATCCCTGGTGAAGCTCCCAGGAGCTTTCACGTTGAGTCCAGGAAGGGGTGGAAGGTGGATGCTCCCTCACCCACACACTTCATTCTCTGTGCTGACAGCAGGACTGCCAATAAAACAACTTTTTGTTGTCTATGGTGGTTTGATGTGCTGCACTAAGAGCATGTGGAGCTCGTCCAGCCCCACGTCCCTGGAGTACTGTGCGAACATGACGTGTGGCTTCTTGCGACCAGTAAATAGCATTTGGGGAATGAAAAGGAAAACAGAAAGGTTGGTTTGTTATTCTCAGTGATATATGAAAGAGCTGTCAACTCCATCTTGAAATCATGAATCCCTGGGTATTCCTGGGACAGGGCAGTGGAATGCATCCTGCAGTATTTTTTCACTTGGAACGACCATTTGGCTCTTCTTGGTCTGAAAAGTTAAACTTGGACTGAGTAACAAATTAATGCCGTCTCTTAGTCACTGTCTGGCTGGGATGGAAACACTTCTCTGACCTGGTTTATCTGCATATCCATCCTGATGGCTTGGACAGGGCTCACTGTTGGCTGCCGGCTCCTTTCCAGGGCGCTGCCGGCGCCGGTGCCGCGTGGTGCCGATGATGCAGGGGGAGCTCGGACCTGATGCCGCTGGACCTCATCAGTGTCTCAGGGCATGAGAAGAGGTGCTTTCTGGAAGGTTCTTATTGTTTAGGATTTGTTTTGTTTTGTAATGATTTTTATTAGATTTGTAGAGCTGGAGAAAACGATTTCTTCTTCAGGCTGCTGCTTCGTAGAATCATGGAATGGTTTGGGTTGGAAGGAAACTTAAAGCTCATGTTGTGCCAAGCCCCTGCCATGGGCAGGGACACTTTCTACCATACCAGGTTTCTCCAAGCCCTGTCCAACCTGTCCTTGAATACTTCCAGGGAGGGGGACCTGGAAGCTTCAGACCAGTGACAAGGAGGCTCTGTGCTCAGCCCTGGGCTGATTTAAAAAATTATGGAAGATGGTGCTGTAGCCCTCATTTCCATCTCCTGGCCCAATTTCCATCTCCAAGCCATCTCTCTTATCTAGCTTCTCACCTCTTGCTGAGCAGTGGCTCCACAGGTCTGATGGGAGGACTGTGGAGTTGCTGGGCACTCACTGGGTCTTCTGCACAGGAATTCCAAGCAGGAGGGAAAGCTTGGAGAGATACCACGTGCGCTTTGTGCATTGTTTGTGTCATTCAGGTGAGGAACCAGATCATTGGGCTGTTTCAAACATGACAGCATGTCCCTGGGGGCTCAGGAGTGTGTGGCCACACTCGGAGTCACATCCTGCCTCCCATGTTTGTGGCTCCTGCCCCTTGCTGCTCTGCCTCAGCCCACACCAGTGCCATGTGCTCGTGCTAGCAGCATTCCCAGTGCTGTGTTGCATCTGCAGAAATCCAGGAAAAAGGAGGATTGTTATCAACCTCAGAGCCAGTGCAGGGTAAGGGGGAGCTGGAGGCTGCCTGTGGAGGGGTTCCTGCATGGTTGGGTGCTGTGGTCAGCACCCACATCCAGGCTGGGACTGGAGCACCTCCATAGGGGTCAGGCTCAGAGGACCCTGCCTGGTGCTTGCCCTACCTCAAGGCATCCTTACTCCTCTGCTGCTCAGGACAGCCCGGGCAAGATGGACTAAAAATTAATTTACAAACCCCCAAGGAAGAGATGGTTTCCTTGTGTCAGCCAAGAAACGTGACACTGAGCAAATAGCAGAAAACAAAACAAAAATAATGTTCACATTGGATCTGGAAACGGACATTAAATTTGCAGCATGGCTGGTCTGCGTGCAGAAATCTCAATTTCAGCTGGGGTCTCTCAATGCAAAAGTCCCTGTAAGTGATATTCCTGTGTGCACGTTCTGGAGCCCTGTGCCATGTCGTTAACAGAGTGCTCCTTCTGGGAGTACATTCTTCCCTCATTTTCTATCCCCATACATTAAATTGATAGTTTGGGGGATTACTGCTCTTTCCAAGCTCACATGGGTGGAGTCTCCTTTATATGGCCATGCTGGTATGTAGTGAATTTGAATTGGCGCAGCAGAAAACTGGAAAATTTGGAACAGATAACTGTCTCCTATCTTTATATGGGAACATCAGAGTTCCTAGCTTTATTCTGGGGTTCTTGCCATTCCAAATATAATTTATTCTTTTATATAACTGTTTTCATATGATACACTCTGAAGAGCGAATAATGGTTTGGGGAGGATATAATAATTTTTTTCCCCCTCCAAGGCTGTCTTCTCAATTAATGAGATTGAGAACATGTTGCAAAAATCTATTTTTCCTCTCTGGGTTTTTTTTAATGTACTCAATTTATTTTGTAGTGTGTCTTGCGCTTCCTTTATGGAGTTTGATTCCTAAATATTTGGTGGTGGTTGGCTGGCTGGAGCCTGGGTAAATGCTCTGGGTGCAGATTCAGTTGTGGGAGCAGAGAGGCACTGGCTATCCTGGTTCCTTTCCACTTAGGAATGAGGGCTTGGGGACCCAGTAAGGTCATCATTGTCCCTGCCTCACTGCTGACCTCAATCTTACTACCAGGTGGGGTGCCTTTGTGGGAAGCTTTGTGGGGATGGAGGGGTGTCCTCGTCCCCTGGCTTCTTCTTCCCGCCTGTCTGTGTGAGGAATGGGTGGCCACTGAACCTGTGCCTCCACCCCACAGGAAAGACTGTTCCAAGAGAAATGTGTAAAGCTCCAGGGGCTTTCTTCTTAAAGCCTCACCTGTCACCAAAATAGATTCAGTTCTTGTAAGTTTTTCTCTGCTCACATTGGTGACACTCCCAAAAATCTGTGGTGTGTTATCCTAGAATCGTGGGGTTGTTTGGAATTGAAGGGTCCCATCCCCAAGGGACCTCAAAGCCCATCTCATTCCACCCCCTGCCATGGGCAGGGACACCTCCCACGATTTGAGGTTGCTCTGAGCCCTGTCCAGCCTGGCACTTCCACAGCTTCATGTGAATTTCGGAGAACCTACTGCTCTGAAATAGGTTGGTTGATATGTTATAAGCCCTGTTTAAACAAACAAACGAACAAACAAACACACAAACACACACACTTTTAACCTGAGAGTAAAAGTGATTTTTTATGCTTAGAGGAGTTACCTTGAGCCAGTGATGGTGGCAAAGAGGTGCTCAGAACAGACCTTTCAGTGTTACCCAGGCAGTGATGTGGTTCCTGCTGTGTCTAAGCAGCGGGTTTGCTCTGTGTTGGTGGAGCTCATGGGAGCTCCCTCCGAGTCACATATGTCCATGTCCTGACCAAACCATATCTCAGCTGCTGTTGGCTTGAGATAAAGCTGAGGCAGCGCCCAGGAGCATGCTGTAGCCTTCTGTAGCACCCAGTGTGCCCAGCCTCATCAGCTCCCTGGGGATGAACAGTGCAGGAGGAGCAGGCTTCCCTTGCACTGGGCTTGGTACTGAGGAGGAAGAGGAGGATGATGAAGAGGCAGGAGCATCCTTGTTTTGTGGTCGGCATGTTGTTCTACAAACAGCCCTGCTCTTCCTCCAGGGCTAGGAGGAGTTAAGATGGTTTTATGGTGGCAGCCACATTCCTGAGAGTAGGGATTCACATACACACATTTACATTCACATTTACACTGATTGAGTCAGATGTTTTGTGACCTTGGGGAGCCACTTTCCGGGCCAAAAGCATGACGGAACTTTGCAGTGGTGTTTTGAACTCTGAGTGGATGTTGCTGTCCAGAGAAGCCGTGGCTGCCTCTGGATCCCTGGAAGTGTTTGAGGCCAGGTTAGACAGGGCTTGGAAAGCCCTGGGCTAGTGGAAGGTGTCCTCGCCCATGGCAGGGGATGCATGAGGGCGTGAGATGAGATTTAAGGTCACTTCCCACCCATTCCAGCACTGTAGGATTCTGTGTCCTGGGTGAGGGCTGGGTTCTGTTTGTGTCCCTGCAGTCTCATGTATGCTGTGGCTGTTAATGACTGTTAATGACCAGCCAGGTCCCCATGATCCCTGCTTTGCTCAGATCTTCCCCATTTTCCGTGTGTGTTACCACAGGAGAGGTTTGATGACGGGGACACTTCCTGAAGGTGCTGTGCTTTGTTGGTCCTACTCACAGGGATGAAGGCATTGGTGCCTGCTCAGGGGTCTGTGCTGCCAGGGCTCCCCTGTGGAGCAGCAAACTCCAGGCAGTGGAGGTGGGATACCCCTCTGTGGTCCACTTACCTCTGGTGCCTTGTCCCTCTCGAGGGCCTGAGGCTGCCAGAGCAGAGGGACATTCCCACAAACTTGGTTTTCCAGGCAGACTGAAGGGGTTCCCCCAGTGCCAGGGGTGTATGAAGGCAGCGGGAGAGACAAGCGAGTTGCAGAGCTCTGTCCAAGCAGAGGTGGGGTTGGCTGGAAGGGCAGCAGGGATGGGATGAGATTGGCAGCCTGGCTCTGCAGTAGGGTAGGGTGAGGGTGGGGGTAAGGGTGTGGTAGCAGGCCTGCTCCCTGCCTGGGTACTCCTGGGGGGACCAGGGCCCTTGGACATCCCCTGACACAGTCTCCTGGGGACTCTCATCCTTGTGCTGCTCACTCATCCCCCTGGGTGCTTCAGGGAAAGGTCTTCTCCAGCCTGAGCTGCAGCCCTGGGTCGTCCTTGTCAGAGGCTGCATCGACAGTGGAGCAACCAGCAGGGAGGGGAAGGGGAGGGCAGGGAGGGCACCCTCCTTTGCTCCCCACACTATAATTAGCTGGGCTGATGGGCAGAGCTGCTGTCGGGCTGCTAACACCCAGCCAGGCTGTGGGCACACAGGGCCACGTGTGAAGTGCACGCTGTAGGACAGGGTGTAATTAATTAGCTACAGGCCCTGGGAGCTGGGATCTTGCTACTTGGATCCAGCCACTTTTCCTGCTTTTTTTTGTTTTTTTAACCAGTGATGAAAGATAGAACTTCACCTATAAACCAGTATAAACATGTGGGAGGATGGAAGCATTCAAGGACAGGGTGGATGGGGTTTGGCATCCTGGTCTAGTGGAAGGTGTCCTTGCCCATGGCAGGGGGAGGAATGGGATGAGCTTTAAGGTGTCTTCCAACCCAAACCACTCTGGGATCCTATGACCTGCTGTGCCCAAAGATTAAAAAATAACAAAACCATTTGTAAATACCAGGCAGCACATGAATGCAGTTATGAGATCAGGCAACTGACATCCCCAAAATGAGGCAAAATAAAAGAACTCACCCGGTTTTAGCAGGAACACAGGCCCAGCCTCGCTCCCCTCCAGCACGTGCTGTACTCAGGGCTTCCTGCTATAAATAGCAGCGAGTTCAGCTCCACAGCTCAGCCCTGATCCTGCAAGCACTTAAACCCAAGTACAGCTCCTTCCCGATGTTGCTGTAATAGTTTGCAGGCTGTAATCAGGAAGAAGAAGAAGGAACAAGGTGGAGAAGGGCAGGTGTGCAGCCCACCGGTGGCACTGGCCATGGGTGACTGGGCAGCCCCATGCCTGCAGCTGCCTTGGCACGTCCTGCACCCTCTGGAGGGGTGGCAATGACAGCATGAAGCCAAAGTGCCCTACTTGTCACTCTGGGTGCTGTGGAGCTGGCAGGTTTACAAGCTCCCATGGTTTTGCATCCAATTCTTCCGTGTGGAGAAGCAGCAAGTGCAGGGTCTGGCTGTGCTGGCCCTGGGAGCTCCTTCCACAGGGAGACTCCAGCACAGAGCGTGTGCGTGCCTGCGAGGCTGTCTGTGCATGAATGAATTCCTACAGGCATGCAGCAGTACAATAGGAGTGGGGAAAACAAAGTTTCCTGGATGAGCTCTCAGTAAAGAAATGCTTTGAAGCTGGGGTCAGCCTTAGCATGATGTGAGCTGTGAGGGGTTTGCGGGTGAGCTCCCCTTGGCACGGGGAGCGTGGCTAGGAAGGGGCTCAGCTGGGGAAAGCAGGGCTGGGAGGATGCTGCAGGGGGTGGGGAGGCAAGGAGGGAGTGCAAAGGGACTTGTCTAATGGGGGTGCTGGCGGATGCTCATGAGCAGACTCGCTTTTCCTCCTGCAGGAAGGCAGGCTGGAGTGGAGCTGGTCCTCCTTTCGCAGCTGAGGAGGAACCCCAGGTCACTGTGAGGGCAGTTGTGCAGCTAGCCCAGTTGTGTGGGTGTAATTGCTGAGAGTGGGAGGTGATGAGGGCTGGGAGGTCCCTGGAGCCATGCTGGCATGGCTTGTAGAACATGGGCCTTGCTTCTTCCTCCTGGTCCAACACAGATCCCTGCTCTGCTGTGCAGTGCACCTGTAAGGCTGAGCTCTGAGCTGGAGGAAAAGGAAGAGGAAGCAGAATTAATGATGTTGGGAAATTTGACTGTGTTCTGGCTCGGCCTGGCCCTGAAGAATGTACAACCTGCTGGCAGGGCCAGGCTGAGTTGCAGAGACATGCTTTGGACTGAGGGGCTGGTGATGGGGCTGCTGTCCCAGAGAGCCCATCCCATCACTGCCCTGGGGCTCAGGGAGAGGCTGGGTGGAAATCACAGAATCATGGAACCCCCTGGAATGGACCCTCAGGGACTGGACCCAATTTGGACCTAAGAGCTAGACCCAAGTCCAGCTCGTGGCCCTGCACAGACACCCCAGCAATCCCACCCTGGGCATCCCTGGCAGCAGTGTCCAAAGTCTCCTGGAGCTCTGGTAGCCTCGGGGCCGTGCCCATTCCCTGGGGAACCTGGTCAGCGCCTCATCACCCTCTGGTGGTCACCCCATTTTCCAAAGAACCAGGTTCGTGTTTGTGTTTCAGGCCCTAGCGAAACACCAAGGCCTCCCCTCCTGGCTCCCAGCTGTGAGGGTGGGTGAGCAACTAGAGCTGCCATTGAGCCTCTGCTGAGCTGACCTGGAGCAGAGTGGTGCCCACCTGCCCACAGAAGGACAGCCTGGCATTGTGAGGGGCTGTCAGGTTGGTGTCTGAGCAAGGCTGTGGCATCAGGGAGACACTGAAACACATCCCCTCTTCCCCAGTGTGTCCATGGTGTCTTGGACAGGTGCCTGGAGGGCTCCAGGAGCTCCCCAGCTCCTGAGTGTGGGGTTTGCTGCTCTGCTGGGGAGTGGCTGCAGGGCCTTGCTTCTGTTCTCTGGATTACTTCAGTGTCCCATGTGTGCATAGCCACGTTTGCCTTCTCCTTCCCCCCTCAGTGGTCCAAATCCCCTTTTCTCTGGTTTCCAGCTTGTTTTTGACCTCCTGTTGGACTCAAAGCCCAGCTTGGATGTGCATCACTGCCCTGTGTACGTGCACAGGGCTGTTAGCAGGCAAGAGTGAGGGCTAGGCCCGGCTCCCTCTCTGAGCTGGCTGGGATGAGGTAGCTGTGGAAGAATGAATGTGCTGGAGCCATTGGCATCCTCCCCTGGCTGGGTCAGGTCTGGGGGGATGACCACCCCCTCCTCAGACCCTTTGCAGTCAAGGCAGGCAGGAGCAGGGTCACGGTGGTGGGGGGCTGGGGCTGATGGCTGTGGCCCCTTGGGTGCATTGGCCTTGCCAAAATACCATCCTCTGACAGAGACCCTTCTGTGATCCCCAGTGGGTTGTGTCCTCCTCCCTCCTTTCCTTGAGCCAGCCATTCTCACCTGGGCAGCACTGCCAGCCCCACCTGACCCTTCCGCTGCCTCCACATTTGTTTTGCTGCATCACCCACCCTTTATTAGACATCCCAGTTCTTCATTCCTTGTTCTCCATGCTTCAGCACACAGGCAGGATCTGCTCTCCATCCAGGATGGCCTTTGGGAATCTGGGCTGCTCCCAGCTTGGTGGCCTGGAGCTCCCTCCAGGCTGGGACCCACACTGAAGGCAGGAGTTACCTCTGTGATTTTCAGCTCAGCAATCTGGTTCATCCAGCCTGAAATTCAAGTTTTAGGATTTGAGGGTTCATCTGGCCTCAGCTGATGTTTTGGGGCTGCTTGGGGCTGTATGAGCTGGGGGCCCTGGCAGTGCTGGGGGTGTTTGAGCAATGCAGTGTTGGGGGCAGGTGATGGCAGGTAGGATGGATGTTGGGGTCCAGAGGGGAGGCAGCATTCCCAGAGCCCTCTGGCTCCTCAGCCAGCCCTTTCCAGAGGGCTGGAGGGAGGTGGGGTGTGCCCTGCTCCAGCCCTGGCTTGAGGGCATGCTGTGAGCTGGGGTGGGAGCTGCCATCCCCTTCCTCCTCCTCCTCCCAACCAACCGCTCACATCCCAGGCTCTGAATTGTGTTCCCCTTCTGACAGCCAGGCATCACCTCCTGCTTACTCATAGCTGCAGCATGTTGCAGATACAGGGAGTCTGAGGGATGGCTGTGCCTGGGAGCAGAACCACCAGGATGCAAGGTGACAGCCGGGATGGGGGGGACAGCCGTGGTCCTCAAACCCTGCTCTGCCCTGGGGACCAAGCACCCAAGCACCTCCTGCCTGTGCCCAAATCTCCCTGGAATCTGCCCAGCCCAGCTCCAAGTGCAGCTCAGGGACACTGAGGTTCTGGCAGGTGAGCAGGTGACAGTGGCAGTGTGGCTGCACAGCCTGGAGCCAGCAATGGCTGGTGAATCTGTTCTGCAGCATCCTCTTCTAGCCTGGAAAAATCACTCATCCCTCAGTTTCCCTCTGGTTTGTTTGTGTGGGCATTGATTATGCTGGGAGTTACTGAGCCAGATTTTATTGGAATGACTTAGAAAGCTGCTACCTGTGAGCAGCCACCAATCTTTGGGGATTATTTTGTTGTAGTTGCTAAATAATTGCATGAGGCTTCTTCAGCCTTGCTAATAACTTTGTTCTCCTGGGGACACTGCCTAGAAGAAAAGATGAGCCAAGATTATGCTTGGCAACATTTATGAGAGGAAAAACTACAACAGGATTGATGTCTGCTGGTGTGAAGAAATAAATAAAACAATACCTCTGTCTTAGCCCCTCTGTGAACATCCTTGTTTCCAGCCCCAGGTCTGTTATCTCCCCAGCATGGCTGAATTTTGGAATTAAGTGCACTCCTTTAAATCATTCATCATTTCTAGACAGAAATGTTGTGCTGATTCTGGAACTAGGGACCTGCAGGGCTGACCCTGGAGATGAGCTGACCTAGGGAATCTGGGTTGCTGTCTTACCTATGTTGTTTAGTTAGTGCCTGAAAAGTGAAATTAAACGAACAAATTCAAGCATTCCTGTTGGCCCAGATTCACAGAATCAAGGAGTGTTTTGGGTTGGAAAGGACTTTAAAGCCCATCCTGTCCCACCCCTTGCCATGAGCACCTACCACTATCCCTTGTTTCTCCAAGCTCCATCCAGCCTGGCCACAGAGACTTCCAGGGGTGGGGCATTCATCATCTGGGACAGCACCCTTGTGTCCCACCTCCCTTGCCCGGCCCTGCTGGGGCACTGGGGGGATGGGAGCACACATCCTGGGAGGTTGTGGGTTTCTCCTTGCCCAGTGCCAGGTGCCAGGGACTGCTCCTGCCCCCACAGGTGCCTCTGTGCTGCCCCTGCCCACAGTGCCTCAGCTCAGTGTCTCAGGAGGAAAGGGTGGGGATGGCTGCAAGCCTCCCTGGAGGTTTTTGTTTTACAATGACAAGCTGATAAAAAATTATTTCATTAGGGGACTTAGAGTGTGCTTCCTCATCCCTGAGTCACCAGTGAAGTGAGCAAGCAAGGAGCAGCAGTGGGTCCTGCCGGAGGGTGACTCACACTGCGGCGTGGGGCTCACACAGATGGAGCTGGGTGATGCTCCTGTCCCTCTCCCTTGGCATTGCTGGGGGCTCCCAGCTCCCTGAGCAGCAGCTGAAGGTATCTGGGAGGCTCTCACATTGATTTGGGAGCTGAGCCATGCTGTAGTGGCACCTCTCTGCCAGCCCTAGCTCTGCCTGGACGTGCAGGAGCCACAAACAGTTGCTCCCCCAGCAGCCTGGGGACCATCCAGGAGCAGAGCATGCACGCAGGCCAGCCTTTGAGCTTTGATTGTTCATCTGCATTGACAGAAGCCTGCAGATCCTCTCTCAGCCCAGGAGGAATCGATCTCTCCTCTCAGAAGGCACAGGAAAACACCAGGCCACCTTTTGCTCCTCTGCCACTTTCAGTTCCCACGCATTGAGAACTGAAAAGAAAATCCAGTCCCAGCTCCTAGTAGGGTCAGGACCTGTCCCCTCTACACTGGTTTGTTTAGTGAGGGCTGTGAAGGCTTGCTCTGTCCCTCCCACTTGGAGGTGTTGGAACTCTGCTCAAGACCAGTGACAGGACATTTTTCCTAAGATCCAGCATGTGTGTTCCATTTGCCTGACTGTGCTCCCTTACATCCCACCCTTCCCTTGGCCGCTTTCCCCTTGTCTTCCCCTCCTGTGGATGTGGCTGAGACTGCAATATCCCGTGGAACCGAGGTGGCACTGGTGGCAGTGTCCCAGTCCTGCTGCTGCTGTCCCTTTGTGTGTGACACTACACAACCTCTTCAAGCCATCCCTGATCCCCTGATGGGGAAGGATCTTCCCAGGCTGGGCTCTGAGCTCTCCCAGTGCTCCAGCTCCTGGCAGGATGTTGTGACATCCCTGCCCTGCAAGGCAAGGCTTCCAGCAAACTCTGCTCCATTGGCTGGTGACTCTTGTCACCCTCCCAGAGCCCTCTGGATCAATGGCCACCTTGGTTTTGTGCTTGCTTAGGAGGGAGAAATGCAGCATGGTGGGCTTGACCTGTGCAACTCCATCTGCCTGCTGGCCATGGTCCCGTTCTCTTCTGGGAAGAGAGTAAGGAGGCAAAGGACTGTGCATGAGCAATATGGGGAAACTGAGGCACAAAGTGTGAAGAAATGGCTCAAGGCCAGACTTTGGGATGGTGGTACAGCCACTAGCTGATTCAAAGCTCTTGGTCTTCCAGTCCCAATTCCTTGGACATGTTGCTGAACTGCTTTTCCTCCTTATTTGCTATTTTCTTCATGAGCTTTAAAATTAGTAACTTTGGCTCATCATTGCTGTAATCATCGCCTTGTTGGTTTTTTTTTTATCCTCTGTGCAAAGTTAATTCCTCATTGTTTTATTCCAGATATCTAAAATCTTAGTTTCCCACTGGCAATGGCATTTATGGGAGCTTTTCCCATGGATCTCAGCTGTGGCTGGGTGGAGGGTCTGGCCATGTGAGGTGCAGGTTTTCCAGATGTTGTTTCAATAGCATCGAGAATGCTGTTTGCAGGTGATTTCTGCTTAAATATCAGCAGTTCTCCATCATCCCCACTAGCACAGAGAGCAGAACTGAATTTGTTGTGGCTCATGAACTTTGTTGACACTGATCCATAGTTTGAGAAGTACCACTTTGGGTTTTGGGTGCAAGTTCAAGGAAGTAAGGAAATATCACATGGGAATGCAGTGCTGGAAGGAGTGGAGCTGTTCCTGGATGTGCTGTGGGCTTGCAGGACAGCTCCCATCACTCACCCGAGCAGTTACTGCTGTCCTCATTTTTCTGCTACCTCAGCAATGCATGGAGAGGTTTGGGAGATCAAGGGATCTCCTGGAGATCTCTCAGCCCAATGCCCTGCTCAATGCAGGATCGCCTACCCTGGATTATCCTGGACACCCAGGACCATGTCTAATGGGTCTTGGATGTCTCAAAGGATGGAGACTCCACCACCTATCTGAGCAGGTTGTGCCAGTGGTGGATCAGCCCAATTTGGTGTCTGGCCATTGATTTGTGGGGCTTTGCTGCAGCTCCTTGCTGCTGTGGGGTCAGAGGGGCAGCAGGGACAGGCAGGAGCTGTCGCCATCTCCACCTGGTGGGGCTGCTCAGAGCTCTTCAATGTTGGCAGTCAGCACCAAGGCAGGTGACATCTTAGAACCACAGAATCACAAAATCTCCTGAGTTAGAAGGGATCCACAAGGATCATGGAATCAGCTCCTGGCTCTGCCCAGACATCCCAACACCGCCACCCTGGATATCCCTGGCAGTGCTGTCCAAACTCTCCTGGAGCTCTGGCAGCCTCAGGGCTGTGCCCATTCCCTGGGGAGTCTGGGCAGTGCCCAGCACCCTCTGGGGGAAGAACCTTTCCCTGATATCCAGCCTGACCCTTCCCTGGCACAGCTCCAGCCGTTCCCAGTGAGCTTCTCACCCCAAAGGGAAACTGCTCCTTGTGTGCTCCCAGCTCTGTCCCTAGACCTCTGTATGCCCTGGGCTGGGCACCAGGATGTCACACGTGCAGACTGACATACCCTGGGGTGGCTGCAGCCTCCCCTCTGTGCTGGTGACCAACCAACTTCCTCATGCCATGGAGAGGGTCACCCACCACAGAACCACATCTCCATCTTGCTGGATTGGTCAGGGCTCCCTTTTGGTTATGATTTGGTGACAGTGGATCCCTGCCTGCTTAAAAGCTGGGGTCCTCCTCTCCCTGCCGGCTTTGGTGGGAGCTCTCTTTGGCTTTGGCTGGCAGAGGGAAGCTTTGGGATCGCTCTCGCGGGCCTGATTAGCATTCAGCCCCGCTGCTCCGAGTTGGAGCTCGCCATTGCCTGGCAACCAGAGAGCAAAACTACAACAGCCGCCCTGGAGCCCGGGCGGCTCCCGCACGCACCGANGCACGAACAAGGACCATCCCCAGGAGGAGGAGGAGGAGGAGGAGAGGGCTGTGGCGATGCAACAGCTTTGGTGAATGCCCAGGTCTGGTGGGTCTGTGTGTGTCTGTCCCGGTGCCACCTGCTGCGAGCATCCCACTGTGCTAGGCACAGCCTGCTTTGCACATCCCTAGTGCAGGAGCCATTCTGTGCTCAGCATGCTCGGGTCGTGCACTGGGGCCTCAGAGCAGGACTAGGGCCAGTCCCTGCTGTGGGGCAAGATGTGCTGGGGGAGAGACTGGGGTGTGGAGGGGGGTACAGGCCCCATCCTCACGGCATGGGGAGCTGTGCACACACTCTGTGTGTGCCATGCACCCCAGGTGGGGTCTGTGCAGGATCCCTCACCCCCAGGGGCCCCAAGGGGAGACCTGGCCTCACTGGAGCCTCACAGGGGACCATGGCACAGCCCATCTGTGGTGCTTTCAGACTTCTGCTCCATTGTGCTGGGGGTGGAGTTGGAGTGACAGGAACCTGAGCGAGCATCAGCATCGGGTCTGTCTCTGCTCCCCGGTTTTGCATGTGCTTGGGGCTTGATATGGTTTTCTTAGCAGAAGTATTTTGTTGTCCTGTTCCTGTCAGGAGCCATGGGCCTGGGGCTCAGCCCCTGAGCTGCCAGAGGGTCTTCACAGTAGTGGTGGCTCAGCCCCTCCACCAAACCCTGCACATTGTCCTGTTTGCAGCTGGGCAGATTCCAAAGGAGTTGAGTCCCCTCCTGACACAAGGTGCCACACTTCTGCAGGAGATACAGACATGCCTGAGTACATTGAGTTCAGATCTAATGTATCCTCTCACCTCTCATTTAACTCTCTATTTTTACATCTTTGGCCACATCATGGGCTCTGCTTATGGTGCTGGAGATCCAAGCTGTCCTGTCCAGCCAGCACACTGAAACCCATTGGGCAGGAAAATAACAGACATGTGCTTTTCAGTGCTTCCCCACACATCCTCATCAGCGATACTTGCTTGGCAAAGGGTTAAAAAAACCAAATACATCTGTCTTTTGTGTCTTGCAGAGCCTGGGGTCAGCGGACAAGAAGGACTTCTACCAGCCTAAGTAAGTGCCAGTAGCAGTGGTGAGTAATTGCATGGAAATTCCCGGCTGGTCCCAGCAGCTCCATGGCCTGCTAAGATTAGACATTTCAGTGTACAGGAATAGCTGCCACAATTATACAAGTGAGGATAACAGAGGCTGTCAGTCCTGCTGGCTTCAGGGCATATGCAAATCCTTCCATCAGGTCAGAAGGAACCCTGACAGCTTGGCTGGAACCTGGGGGACAGAGTGGGGAGAAGGGAGTACACAGGTGACCTTTCCCACCTCTGGCTCCCTCTGCTCCTGGCTTGCACAGCCAAGCTGCTTGGCAGAACCAGAGGGTCTTGGGTGTCACAGGGGCTCATCTCAGAGCATGTCTCCCACAGCTGCTGGTGATGTTGGTGCCCATTGTCTTCCACTCACTGTGCTTGGTGCAGCACTCTGAGCTGCAGAGGCACAGGAGGCCAAGGGGTTTTTTAGAGCTATGGACATAAGAAACTGCAACCCACTCCACCAACACAAGCAGTTGGTTACTTGGTGCATGGATTAGGTAACAGACCCTCACCACAGCATGACACCTTCCAGATAAGAAGGTCATGCTTGCTGGAAGAACAGGTTTGTTCCCATCATCATTTGGATAATGGCAAACTCTTGTTAAAAGCCTTGCTGAAAGGTTGGGTTCTGCCTTGGCACTGATTTATGTGTTGTGCTGTTGAGCACGTCGCTTGTGGGACCTTGTGTTGCTCCTGCTTTGCTTGGGGAAGTGAAGGTCTTCAGGTTATCATCTTTCTTCTGAAAAAATCCCCAAAAACAAACCCAAACAAAAAACATAGGTGGATTCGAAGTTGTGGGACACTGCTCTGATGGGCAGGATTGTCAGGGGAGCATGGCATTGGAAAATTCAGAAGGAGTTGTGTTGAGGATATTTCTCCTCCAAAGCTCACGGTCCCTCTGCTCTCACTGACTCTTTGCTGCTTCCCCAAGCACCCCTGCAGCAGTGTTGCATCCCAGAAGTGCCAGCAGCATGGCAGCATCCCTGGTCTGAGTGAGGCTTGGCCTCAAAGGGAGCACAGCCAGGGGTGCCAGGCTGGCTCAGGGGATGCTGTACAGATCTGCCTGCTCACTGGCTGTGGTGGGAGAGTAACTGTGGGGTGTTGTGTGTTGCTCAGTTCCCTGCTGGTTCCTCTTTTTGCCACTACGAGTGGTTAAAACTCAGTGCTGGTTTCTAGGTCCATGCTGATAGGCTAATTTGAGGAAGCTCCTCTGCCTGCTCACCCCAAGGCAGTGCAGCTCATCAGCTTTCTGCTCGGGCAGGAAAAGACTTCTGGAAATACAGAATATCTGTTTAATCCCACGTGGCTTTCTGGCAGGTCAGAGGAACATCACAGGAGGTTATGGTGTCAGTGTGGATGCCACAGCAACATGAACACACATTTGGAAAAGAGCTCATAGCTGTGTTGTTGTGACCTCTCCCAACAGCTGTCCAAGATTTGGGTGCTCCTGAGTGTAGTTCTGTGTTTGTGAGGAGTCTGTTTTGACAAGCAGGTTTAGAACAGATGGAGGCATCTCCCATGTCTCAGTTCCAGTTGAAGCTTTGTGGAGGCTTGAAGTAGGAGATTTGGAGGAAATCTGTGAAGAGCTCTTACTGTTCAGATTTCCTGTCGTTTCCTGTGGTTTTGGCGGTTGGTAGCAACAATTTGTGGTGCTGCATTTATAACTCATCTCCTCTGAGAAATGTTTCTCTCTCTTGAATGGGAGAACATGGGCTTCCCATGTCGCTGAAGGTGTGGAGTTGCTGGGTCAGAGTGGGGGGTGCTGGTGCAGGAGCTCTTGTAGGTACAGGATGTTTTGTGGGTGTTTGTTTCTCTGTGCCACAAGGCCATGGGACCTCCACAGTTTGGCCCAGCAGCTGACTTGGCTGGTCGTGGCACTGTGACTTTCGTTAATGCCCAGCCCATTTACACTCCCCAGTGGGTGTTTTGGGGTTGTGATGGGTAAGTTTGTGGCCGTGGTGTGGCCTGGTGGCACTGCCCCAATCTCATCTGGCTTTTTCATGCACCAGCTGATGTCACGCTGTGTCTGTTGGAACCCAGCTACAAGGCTGGACCAGGGGCTCTCTGTGGAGCCCGTCAGTTTCTGGCAGGGCTGGAGCTGGTCTTCCTCAGCAGAGAAAGGTTGCTGGAAAATGCCAGAGGTCAAGTGGCCCTGCCAAGGACTTGAGATGGCTCAGCTCTCCTGCAGCAGCTCCCTGAGCCCTGGGCATGGCGGTGGCGAGCAGCCAGAGCATGAGAAGCAGCTGGTTCCCAGAGCTGAGCCAAGTGTGGTGGTTCCTGGACACATCTGTGCTATGAGGCTGGTGAGCTGAGAGAAGTCTGATAGTGTGTAGTTGGTCCTGCAGCTCCTGTGTGCCAGAGCTAACTTGACTGCGCTTCTGCTTTTTTTCCGGCTTCTGAGGCATTGGCTCACCTGCCACTAGAGCCCTGAGCTGTGGGAGCAGGGTCAGAGCCACCCTGCTCTTGTGTCAGGCTTTGGGCCTGTCCCACAGCAGGTGTCAGTCCTGAAAGCAGAATGAGACACACATGCCAGAAATCTGAGCAGTGAGTTTTGTCACTGCTTGTCCTGAGAGTGACTGCTGTTCCCGTCCTGCCACATTCAGCTTTCTGTAATCAGGTGCCCTCCTCCTCAATGGACACTAGGTATTCCATCTGCTGAATATCTTTGTGTCTCCTGGAGTGAGTCCTTTCCTTCCTGCATTGCCTCTTCCCTTCAGAAATGGAAATGTTGTTCTGCCCCCACAGTTCCTGTTGGTCTGTCTCAGCCAGCAGGCGGGTGTTTCCTAAGCTCCTGGAATATCCCAGTGCTGATCAAGGGCATGGAGACGTGTCCACTCTCACCCATCAGCATCTGATGGCCCTTCCCCTCCTCCCAGTCCATCCATGAGGTTTTAAGGTGCAGACGTCCCACTGGGCTGTCCTGACATGCAGTGGGAAGCACACAGGGAGGTGTAGTGCAGGTGGATCTCGGCTGTAGGAACTCAGAGGTGCCCAGAGTGGAGCTTCTGGAGCTGAAACGCTGCTCTGGGCAATGCCCGTCTGCTTGCAATGGCTTCAGTGGTGGTGCTTATGGATATTCCTGCAAGAGCTGGCCCATGGCAGGAGCTGTTTTTCAGTCTGTTTTTCCCTCTTCCCATGTTAAATGAGAGGATGCAGCCTGAGCTGAGAGTGCTGGAGCATTAGCTTAAGGAGAGTTACATCAACTGAGAGCTGAAAAGGGCAGAAACCAGCCAAGGAAGGAGCAGCACAGGCACATAAAGAGCTTCTGTAGCTGAGATTCCTGAGAGGAACATAGCATGTGGGGAATGGCCACAAGGCCAGCTGTTAGTCAACATCTGCACAAGTATCCTCATCTGCCCTGACTGCTCCAGGTACAGGTACCTTCCTGTGTTTCCAGAGCAATGTGTTCAGGTGTCAGAATGGTTTATCCTGATGTGACAACTCTCATCTGATGCAGTCTGGGCATGTGGCTCCCCCAGTGCAGCCCTGGCTGCAGCTCTGTTCTGTCTGAGATCTGACCTGAGTTTGTGGGGGTGGAGGAAGAAACATGGAGTGCTATCAGCCAAGTCCCTGAGCTGCTCACTCCTTTGTCACCCCACTTTTGGAAGGTGCTGATAGAGCTGTAATGCTGTCAGAATATCCAGGCTTCCAGAGGTCCTTCCAGATTTCTAACACAGGGGCCTTGACTTCTCTGTCAAGGCAGCAAGGAGCCACTGGCTGAGGACCCAGGGCAAGGACACCGTACTCAGAGACAGGAATAGGCTTTGCTGGGACAGGAGGTAATGACTTTCCTGGCAGCACTGGGTGGAAGTGCCTTGACAGGAACTGAGGCTGTCCGGTGTGTTTGCTAATTGTCCCTGGCACGTATTTGCTCTTCAGTGTCAGGAACTCATTTTCTTTAAAGCAGAAAGGAACGTTGGTAGTAATGACACTCATAAACCCCCTAGCAAATGCAGACTGAAATACCTGGGCGTAATGAAGTGCCACTGCTTGGCAGTGGGAGCTGCCCTCGCCCCCCTGGGTGCTGCTGAGCTGTCAGAGAGCCGTCACTGGGGAGCAGGGATATCTGCTAGGCACTCTGAGGTGTCAGGAGGGACACAGCTGCAGTGACACAAGATGCTCTCTGCTGGGATGGTGTGGATCAGGCCGGCTGTCCCAGAGCCCGTCCTGCAGCAGCAGGATCCCACAGCCCTTTCAGGCAGGCACCTCGTGGCTCACTCTCCATCTGGGATTAGAGGCGGCCGCTGCCTCTATCCTCCAGCCTCAGATGTGCAAATACGCAAGGAACCTTTGAAACCACCTTGCAGAAAGCAGCAGCTCCTGTTTGTTTTGCCTCGAAGTCATTACAGGGAGCTGTCTCTGCAGCTAATTCTTTGTCACCTGGCCCTCACAGCAGAACATTTCATCTCCCAGGCTCCAATCTTGCTGTGCCAGCACTTAGATGAAAGTGTTTCCTTGCTGAGTCGTTATCTTGTCACCCTCTTTTTTCAAGTTTTCTGAGGCACTTTCTAACATGATGTTTTTCATAGCTCTTAGTTCTCCCTCACACACGAGTGTTGTTATCATAAGTATGTTTTTGATACGACAAAGTTATTTACATATTTTCTCTTGGTGTGAAGAACAACTGATGGGCAGTTGTCTTGACCAACAGGATGAGAGAGGTATCAGCCTTCCTCTTCAACCCCTGGTCTGTGTGGAAATACTATAAATATGGAGTCAGATGTTTTGATAAATAGTTTTTAGCCTTCTCAAAAGAAAGTGTGTCTTTGTGTCCTTGCATGTCCCACAGCAACATTATCTCATAAAATGTTGGTGGTTTTAAGGCTCTAGAAATCAGTATTTACATTTTGGAAGCATTAAGGGCCATCATAATAAGCGCAATGTATTCCTAAGGCAGGTTTTCATTTCAGTACCTCCTTCCCTCAGACATTATTGCCGTAATAATGGTGATAATCACACACAGATAGGCTGTGTTTGACTTCTTCCCTGATGGCTGAGAGTTGTCCAGCTGGGAGCTCCAGTTCCCAGTGCTGAGCAGAGGGAGGAGGACACACATGGGATGTGAGGAAGAAGAAATGATGCTGGGACCCCAGGGAGCTGTGGGGTAGGAGAAGCAATGCCAAGAACACCTCTCTGTACTGAAGGATACTCACTAGGATACTCAATGGTGCAAGAAACTGTCCCAAAACCACCTGCACATGTTTGGGGAATGCTCCCAGCTGTGGTTGTAGGAAAGGGTGAAGCACCACCACCATCTCTGGAGGCAGTGGGATGGCAGAGCCGTGGAGGGTGGAAGAGAAATGTTGGGGTGTGTGGGGTGGGTTCCCTTTGGGTCGGTGCAGGTTGGAAGCTGAAAGGGAGTGTAGCCATCCAGAAGGGAACATGAGCACGGTCTCCTCGCTTCCAGCCCCACATCTTGGCCAAGGTAGATCTCTGCAGAGCTGAGGAGTGATCTCCTTTAAATACAACATAATTAAAGAAGATTCTGGTGCAGGGTGGGGTATCCTGGCTGTGGGGCTGAGCCATTGAAACCGTACAGCAAACTTATGAAATATTTCCCTTGGAGTCTGGCCAGGGGGTTGAGTCTCAGCTGCACGGAGGTGGAAGGGCTTTAGTACTTTGGAGTGCAGAGAAAGGAAGGGAATCCTGGAAAGGCACTTTGGAGAAATGTAGTAATTCAACAAATGCCAGTCTGAGAATGGAGAGCAGAGCTGACCCTCAGCAGCCTGGGAGCAGGGAGACAGGAGGATCAGGAATAAGCAGTGGGAAGCAGAAGGGAGCAGGAGGTTAGCAGAAGTGGGAGTGAACTAGGGGGTGTCTCATGGCATGGCAGAGGGTTGCTCTGGACCTTTGGTGGGTGCAGGAGTTCAGCTGGTCTCCTGCCAGTTCAGAAGAGCCAGGTCCAGGCTGTTCCTCTGAGCTGTGGGGGGAGTGGGACAGGGCCCTGAGGAGGAGAAGTGCTGGCAGGGATCCCACAGGAGCTCAGGGTGCAGGAGCCATCACCCCACTGGCTTACACTGTGGTCTGTGGGCTCCCTCCCCTGCTCCCTGTTTGCTTGGGAAGCTGGAAAATGGTACCAGTTTGTAGCCAGGGCTGGGAGCAGGGCCCCCTATGAAAGGCCTGGCTGTCCTGCGCTGGTGCCCTCCCCACAGCAGCCTGGGAGGGCAGCACTGCATTGTGTGCCTGGGGACTCCTGCTGGAGACCATGGCTCTGGTGGAGTCTGGATGAACACAGTTCTTCCTCGGTTTCCTTTTTATTGCTCCTGAGCTGAGAGTGCCCGCCCTGGGCTCCTGTGCCCTCAGGGCTTGGAGGGTCATGGTGGGCTGCTCTGCACACAGAATGGGGCCAGAGGAGGCCACAGAGATGCTTCCAGGTCTGGGCCCTCTGCTCTGGACCCAGGCTGGGAGAGCTGGGGATGTTCAGCCTGGAGAAGACAAGGCTTCAGTGGCACCTCATTTCAGCCTTCCAGTACTTAAAGGAGCTTATTGAAGAGTGACTTTTTTGCATGGACAGACAGTGATAGGACAAAAGGGAATGGTTTTAAAGTAAAAGAGAAGAGATTTAGATTTGGTATTGGGGAGAAACTCTTTCCTGTGAGGGTGGGCAGGCCCTGGCACAGGGTGCCCAGAGCAGCTGTGGCTGCCCCTGGATCCCTGGAAGTGTCCAAGGCCAGGCTGGACAGGGCTTGGAGCAGCCTGGGACAGTGGGAGGTGTCCCTGCCCATGGCAGGAAGTGGAATGAGAGGGGCTTTAAGGTCCTTCCAACCTAAACTGTTCTGGATCCTTGGTTTTTCAGGACACAGTTGCCCTGGGTTGCATCATGACCCTTGATAACTGGAATCAAATATGTTGGCCCAAGAAAGGTTTGGACAAGGATTTGGTTTTAGTGGTCCCTGGAGCCCAAGGGACAGCAGGAGGAGTTGCTGGGGCTGGCTGAACTCATTTCTGCCTGCACTGGGTGCACAGGCCGTGGGACCACTGGATCAACACCAGTGTCTGTGCCATTGCCTGCGCCTGCTCTGCCTTGGAACAGCCCTCCTGCATCTGGTATAAAATAAAGTTTTGAGTCTTGTTTCTCTGCAGCTTTTAACGTGTTAAGTGAGGTTGCAGTGTAGGCTTTTACTGTGTCAGTTGTCATAGAAACTTGCAGGGCTTTTTTCCCTGATCCCCCCAGCCCCTTTCTTTACACCAAAGCAGAGTAGGATTTTGTCCCCCCTGCAACTTCAGTTCCATTCCAATTGAAAACCTGCCTGGGCCTGATTCTCTGTCTCCAGCACTACCACACAAGGACTCAGACTCGGAGTCTTTCTGTCGTGCTTCCCATTGTCCCAGCTGAAGGGCGTGTGTTCCCCTGCACTGTGCACCTCCCTGTGGCACTGAGGGGGTTCTGTCTCCATGGAATGCCAGCAGTGATTGGGGTTCAGCCCTTGTCCCCCTGCGGTGCCTCTGGGCAGCACAGGACTCCTTGCTCACCACAGGGTCCCTCTCCTTGCTGCTTTTTCCAGAAGGAGGGAGCAGAGTGGGACAGCCCCTCTGTGCCCGGGCACTGGTGCTCCCCGGGCCACTGCCGGGGACATGGGGATGGCATCTGCCTGCCCTGCTGCTCTGAGCCTGGGGCTGCCTTCCCCTCTGGTGCTGGGAGAATGATACTGCCAGCTCAGCACTTGGGCTGGCACAGGAGCCACCTAAGCAGCAGCTGCAGCCCTGCCACAACTGCAGTGCCTGGGATTAATCATGGAGAGGGAATTGAGCGTAGGAAGATGGGCATTTTTTAACAAATAACTAAGCCTGCATTCTCCCCTAAGCAAGAGAGCAAAATGTTTGCTGCAGTGAGTCAACGCAGAGATGCTTTAGCCATGGAAGGCACCGCTCCCACCCACAGCAGCCATCGATCCCAAAAACAGCCAGGTGCAAAGGGAGAGGTGGGGAAAGGGATTTCCTGAACTGCTCAGCCAGCAATCCCTGCTGGGCTTTCTCTGAGACAGAAGGATCCTTCTCCTCATGCTTTGCTTCTGGCACAAGATTGATTTGGGCTCCTCAGGGGTAGCTGGAATTGCAGCTTGTAGCTTCTGCTTTGAGGAGCTCGGTGCCACCCCAGATCCTCATTGCTCCAAGGCCGGGTCTGTCTCACAGGATCCCAGAATGGTTGGGGTTGGAAGGGACCTTAAATCTCATCTTGTTCCACTCCTTGCCACAGGCAGGGACACATTCCACTATCCCAGGCTGCTCCAAGCCCCATCCAGCCTGGCCTTGGACACTTGCAGGGATCCAGGGGCAGCGGCAGCTTCTCTGGGTGCCCTGTGCCAGGGCCTCCCCACCCTCCCAGGGAACAATTCCTTCCTAGCACTTATCTAAACCCTGCTCTCTGTCAGTTTAAAGCCACTAAACACCCTTCCCGAGCCTCCACTCTGTGCATGGCAGCAGTCAGCCCTGCAGCTCCAGTTGTCTGTTGGGATTCATTTGGGTGTGATTTAGGTCTCTTAGATCACTCCTTCAGCCCCCACATGCTACAGGAGTATGAATTGTGCACAAGCTCCTGGAGAGGTTTCAGTTGCCTTGTGAGGGTTATCTAATTCTCTGAGCATGCCTAAGATCCACCTAGTCCTGACCCAAAACTCATTAGAATTTGCTGGGCTCCACTTCCCAGTCCCTACCTCCTGGCATGTCTCACTGATAGAAGCAGTTGACACGATTCTGGTTTTTGGTGGGTGGCAAATTTTTATCAATAAACTCAATATAGCTCAAATCTTTTGCAGCATGGTATTTTCTCTGGCTACCAGATCAATTTTGTGACTCATCCCTCCAGGCCCTGCTGTTTTTATGTCCCCTTTAAATGTGGACACCTTAATTGCAGCAGTGGCAGTGGCAATCCCAGCAGTGCAGTGTGTGCAGCTCTCCTGTTCTCCCCCAAGAACTGCATCAGTTTTTTTCATCCCAGCATCACATTAGAGCCTTGTGCTGGGCTGCTCACCCATGGTGACCCCTGACCCTTTCTGGAGACTCCCTCTTGTCTGGGATCCAGTCCCTGTTCAGAAATACGGCCTGAAATCCCTCTCCAGAGCTGCAGTATCCTGTGCTGGGCTGCATTGTCATGTACAGTGTTTGAATGGGCTCAGCATTACCAGGCAGCCCACATTTCCCTCTCTCCTCATCAATATTTACCATTACATCAATCTTCCTGTCATCCGCTAGATTTTGGAGTGAGGATTTTATATTTTTGTCGTGATCATCGATGGAAATATCGACTGGCGTGTTCCCCGTGGGGCCTCGCTAACGATCCCCCATTGGCACCTCTTGTGTGAGACCTGTCAGCCGGCTCTAAATCTATTTAAAGTGCTCCATTTGGGCTGCACAGCCCCATGTCCTGAACTCAGAACGCCAGGGAGCTCTGAGGGCTCTGCCTGCACAGCTGGGATGTGCACAGGGCCTTTTCCTGCAAGCGGGTGCTCATTACACAGTGACATCAGGCTCATCTGACAAGATCTCTTCCACCAAGGCACACCAACTGACTTTAATTAGAACTTACGTCCTTTAATTATTTCTTAATTTAATTCCAGATGAGCTCTGCCTTCTGGGTCCTATATCAGGCTGACCGTTTGGTTGTTAACTAGGTCACCCTTCCTGCTGGGTGGGAATGTTGGGGGGAAGGAGCAATTTCCATCTGGATGTGGCAGCCCGAGCTCTGCTCAAAACAAGCAGCAGAACCCAAAAACCTCTCCCCAGCTTTTGGGTACATGTTGGCTGTGCTGGCTGCTTGGTTATTTGCCCACATTTGATACATGTGGATGCTAATGATTTAGGAGAGCTTCATCTCTCTTAGGAATTAGTTTAGTCGCATGTTTATTCCCTAAACATAGAATAAATATGGACTGTGTTTTCCTTTTCTGCATCATTTGAGCAGTCCTACAGACTCTGCTTTAAAGTAGCTCCTTAAAACCAGACCTACTGCTGGCCTTTGTTTGGCTCCCAATAGCAGATTTTCCATGTCCAGCCCTGCATTTCCCCCTTCTTTACTTTCCCTAATAAATTTCCTATATATTGTAATATTTTATTTGTATTGACCACTCTATTCCGCACAAGGTTGGAGCTGAATGGAACCCAAACCCTGCCATGATTCCATGACTTTACTGCTGGCTCTGTGAGTCTCCCAGCATGCTAACACATAATTTCTTATCCATTGGGAACATGCATTTAGGCTGAGCTCCTGCAGCTGGCTTAGGTATGATGTGCTGTGCCTCGTCCCAGTCCTTGGTGAGAAGGTAAATGTGTGTTTATTCAAGCACCGACTGCTAAAGGAGTTGCAATTCCACAGAAAAGCCTATAATGGTGTGTACTGTGAGTGTGCAGTGCCCTCCTCTTCACTCCCTGCCACCCTCCCACGCAGGCATCACCAATCATGCAGCAGCCAATCATGCAGCAGCTCCAGGAGTGCTGAGTGCCTTCAGTTTCTGCTCGTGAGGGAGAATTTCCCATTCCCCATAGTGCAGCAGCTCCAGGAGCGTTGAGTGCCTTAAATGTCTGCTTGTGATGGAAAATTTCCCATTCCTCATTCTCCACCTTGCTGCCTCACGTCATCTCGAGAGCTTTGTCCCTCAGCACCACACGAGCAGGGCTCTGATAAAGTTTCTTGGGACAGCCACAGGTTAATCTGGGGTTTTATTCAAGTACCACTGTGGTATTTTCTCTCCATGTTCCCATCTGCAATGTCGGACTGACAGCGCTGGGGAATCACACAAGGGTTTGGGTTGGAAAGGATCCCAGGGACCATCCAGTCCTACCCTTCTGCAGGGATGGCTGCCACTGTCCCATGCCTTGGAACCCTTCCAGGGCTGGAGCAGCCACAGGTTCTGTGAGCAGGCAGCCGGAGCTGCTGTGGCTCTTTCTCGGGAGGGATGATCTGGCGGGGCCGGGCGGTGCTTGGCAGGCTGCAGGCAGGCACGGGAGAGTGCTAATGGGCTCAGGGAAAAGTGTGAGTGAGGGTGTGAAAGGAGGAAACACGGCTGTCTTCTCTGCATCCTGGCAGAGCCATGTGTCTGGAGGGTGATCCAAGGATTTCAACTTTCCTACGGGTTCCTGGCACGGGCAGACACAAGGTTTGGGGCAGTGCAGTGGCTGTGCAGCAGGAAGGGAGGAAGGTGAGGATCCTTATTCATCTTTTCTGGCTTAGGACATCATGAGAAAGGGCATCACGAGCAGCATCTCACTGATAGGGAAATGAATTCTTACGTCCCCGTGGGCTGCACAGGGAGCCTGGGCAGGCAGTGCAGGGCTCTGCCATCTGTGCTGCCACCGGTGCCTTCAACACATCCTGAATGTAGGATGTAGGGTGATTCTTCAGTAATCACTGAAGAATCATGGAATCCCAGAATGGTTGGGGTTGGAAGGGACCTTAAATCTCATCTCGTTCCACTCCTTGCCACATGCAGGGACACCTTCTACTATCCCAGGCTGCTCCAAGCCCCATCCAGCCTGGCCTTGGACACTTGCAGGGATCCAGGTGCAGCCACAGCTGCTCTGGGCATCCTGTGCCAGGGCCTGGAATAATCAATAATTGTATTTACACCTAAATTAAAGACTTCAGTGAATCAAGCTATGGACTGCCCAGGCAGGCTGACTTCAGGCAGGCTTTTGAGATTTTACTGAGGGATTGTGGGAGGTCAGCTCAACTCCCAGCCACAGGAAAACACCACATTGTCCCACAGTAAATAGAAATGTGTGTGGTGCCTTGAGGAAATGGGCTGGAGAAGCAGATGAAAGGAACTCTAGGACCTGAAAATTCACATTTTTAGATTTGAAATAGAAATGCCTTCCCAGTGAATGCTTCAAGAACACCTCTGGAGCTGACAGTTCTCCGGCAGGGTCTGTTGGAAGTTTTCCTTTGCAATTTGAGGTAGGAAGGGAAAAGCACCCAGGGAGAGAAGGCTCAGCTGCACACGTTGTCCCCTAAGATGTCAGAAGTGCTTTGTTTTCCAGAAATGCTGATTATTATTCATGCAGTGTTTCACCAGGCAGCTGGAACACAGCCCCAGCATAGGGCTGGTCCTGGCCTCTGCCGTGGAGCTATGCCATGGTTTTTCCCTCCTCATGGGACATCCCACCAGAGGCAGGAGTGGTGCTTGGTGCCTTCTTGTGGCATCACTGCCAGGGGTGGCTGGCTCATCTTTTCCCTACAATGTTCCTCCTTTGTCCCTCTGCATCCTAGGCCACCGTCTGGCAGATGTGGGGGCTTGGTTTTACTTGTCTTGGGGGTGCTTTCATCAGCAAGGTTCTCAAAGGAGTCACAGCACACGAGCTGCTGTCTCCAGATGTGCCCAGTCAGCCCCTCTGCCTGCACAGCATCTTCACTGCCTGCCTTGGGTCCCACTTGTGTCAGATCCCTGTTGTGCAACTTGTCCACTTGACTTTGCCATTTCCATCCCAGCTGAACAGTTCTGAGGGTGAGGAGGACTCTGCTTCTGGCCTTTTGTCAGGTTTCTCTGTTCTCTCACCTCCCCTCGGCCAGAGTGCATTGCTGAAAACTCTGGTGTGAACCAGAAACCAGACTCAGACTGCCAACCAGTTTCTAGCCATCTCAGGGTGGTTTGTAGCCATTTCAGACTGGTCTCTCACCATCTTGGCCTTGCTGCTGTACATTAATGGCTTAATGAGCCATGAAGCTGATCTCTGAATACAGGAGAAGGAACGTGACTGCTTCTGCAGATGTTGGCTCTGCTTCATGGAGAATGCCCTGTGGAGTCAATCCCACCTTTCTTTGGGATTTTGTGAGCTGGCTGGAGCCCCCCCGTGCTGTCCCCAGGATGGACCACGTGCGTCCCAGCAGCGTGGTGGATCTCACCTTCTCCCAGCAGAGTGGAGCTGGGGGATCTCCTGCTCCATGGGGACACCAGAGGGGGTGTCAGCCACAGCAAATGAGAAACTGTCAATATTGGTACACAAAGGCCACGCTGAGATCCCTGTCCTAGTCCAGACATCAGAGGTGTCAGTTTTGATTTCCCAAACACAGAGAGAGCCCTTTCAGCCCTAGCCTGCTCAGACACTGCAGCTTTAATGTCCAAGTACCCAGCGTGTTTCCACTCCCCTCAAATGCATCAATCAGGTCTCGGTGAGGCTCTGAAAGAGCCAGTTTGTTAAACAAACACACTTAGTGTAAAAAGTTTATTCCAGTTAATTGGGACTTCATTGCAATGGAAACAAATTACCCAGCTGTCATCTGCCAAGGCAAACAGCAGCGGGGGAGCAGGGGTCCTGGCCAGGCAGGAGACAAACAGCCATCTCAGGCAACCTTATTTATGGCCTTTTTATGTATTTCTGTATTTATTTGGACATTCCTGAGCTGGAGAGCTGGGCTCTTGCCGAGCTGCATGCCCCAGCACTTGCACGGCGCAGGGCATGCACACCTCCTCTCTGGCAGTGGCCGGGGTGGGTGCTGCCATGGAGGTCCCCAGGCCGAGGTCTGTGGCCATGGGTAGGTCCCTCCAGGCGTGTGCAGGGCTCCTGCTCCACAGCCAGAGAGGAGGTGCTGGGTGGGAGAGTCAGGGCGAGCTGCTGGTACCCGGAGGTTGGGGTGTGAGGGATGTGGGAGTCCCTGCAGGGAGCAGCGGGGCAGGGAGGCACCTGGGCGGGGAAGGGCTGGTGGTCACCGGGAACTTTGCTCCTGTGCTTCTAGAGTTCCTCTCCCAGCGCTAAACCTGGCACACCTTGGCAGGGGTGCTCTGTGTCAGCATGGCGAGTCCCTGGCCCCACTCCCGCTCCGTTCTCCCCTCCCAGCCCAGGGAAGTGCTTTGTGGCAGAAGAGTTGAGAGCACTGTCTGATGAGGCTCCCACTTATTTCCGGCTCACTTGACGTGACAAACACCCTGCCAGCAGCCTTTCTTCCCTCATGGAGTTTTTATGGCTTAGGAGGGAGCGAGGGGTTGGGGCGGGGGAGGGAGCCAGGTAGGGAGCAGAGTCCCCCGGGGGCAGAGCAGCACCCCGGGGCCAGGCAGGAAGGGGCTGGATCCCCCACCAGCGCGGAAGTGACAGATAAAGCCGTGGGATTAGCAGCGTGTATGGTGTCAGGTGACCAGCATCCCCTTTCCTACAGCACCCGTCACCCGAGCTGAACCGGGCTGGGGGAGGCAAGGGCAAGACATCGGATTACCTCCTGTCCCTGCTCCTGTCCCTGCTCCTGTCCCTGCTCTCGCCCCAGCTCCTGGGTGGCCTGTGCTGGCTTCATGTCACTCCAGTTCTGCCCTTTGGATCCGGGGGTGCTGTACCATGGCTGAGGTGGGGACATCCGGAGGGCGTTGTCCCAGCCGATGGATGGGTGCAGCCCCCATGGCACATCTCTGCTTGGCTGTGGACATCCCATTGTAGATGGCAGCATGGGGTCTACAATGTCATCTACAATGTCATCCCATTGTAGATGGCAGCATGGGGGTGGGCATGGCACAAGCGTGGGGGCTGTCCTCCTTGGGATGTGTTCTTCCCTGCTGGCCTTGGGGATGTGGAGGGCTGGAACAGCTCCCTGCCCATGTGGTGGGACCTTCCAGTGGGCTGGGAATTCTCCTTCATGCCTGGTGACCAAACCCAGGGCTCTGCCACCGTGCTGACTCGCCACATCCAGGTTCTTCTTGTCCTGTGAAGTCCTAAAATTCACCTTTGAATTTCACATTGCAATTGAGTTGCCATCCGGAGCCTTTTATCCACTTCCCAAGAGTGTTTCTGTTATTTTACAGCCCTGAGATCGTAGTGACCCGCACTCTGAGGTGGCTGTCTGTGATGGCACATGTTCAGGGGCGGAAGGCCTGGATTGGGATATGCATCCTTGCAGGGATCTGGGAGGGGGAAAATAGCAGAGCCAAGCACTGACAGATACAGAGATGAGTCCTAAGACAAGACTGATCTTACCAGAAGGATGTGGGGAACATGGTGACCAGAATTGGAAAGGACACGAGATTTGGCACCATTTCTGGAACTTGGAATGGAGTGGAGGAGGGACTGGGGAGTTTGGCCTGAAGCATCTTGTCCTTGGAGTCAGCTGTCCCACCTCGAGAGACAATCTGGAAACACAAAGGTAAGGAATGACAGGAAAACAATGCCACACTTCCCTGTGTGGGATCTGGTGTCTGTTGGAGGCAGAGGCAGCGATGCCTCCTCAGTCCCACATTCCTGTGCTCCCACACACTGCAGGATCCTTGGTGGGCAGAGCCAGGGCACAGGGTGCCAGGCATCTCCCTCCTCCACCTGGCAACCCTCTATTATTAGGGATTTTAGCTTTCTGTTTCTACATTGATTTGTTGGTGGTAGCTATTCTTAGCTCCTCCAGTGCCTTGCAGATTCCTCGAGGGATTCTTTCTTTGCCTCTCCCTCCCACAGGTTTGTTTGTAATGGAGCCGTGTTGATTTGAGCCACAAGCAGAGAGGTTCCAGCACCGGCGGGGGCAGATCTCCCTCTGTGGTTTGACTCAGCCTGAGGTGCCCATGGGGTGCTTCCCTGTGCTGGGAAGGGGCATCGCTCCCCCCTGCAGCCACCGGTGTGGATCCTGTGCAGTGCCCACACAAAATCACTGCCAGAGCAGCCTGGGTGGCTCCTTGTCCCCCTCCCCTCTGGACCTCTCAGCACTGCCCTCCCCGAGAGGTCTCTCTTTTCACTGCTGGTGGGGAGAGATTCAGATTAGCATCACTTGTGTGTGGAAGCAAACCCCAGGCTCCTCAGCCAGGCTGAATGGAAATTTTTCAGCATATTTTAAAGCCCAGCACAAAGTGATTCAAAACAAATTGCGGGTGTATTTTGGACTCTGGCAGAGCTGTTGTTATGGCCTCGCTTTGCCTGCTGGCCGTCCCAGACAAGGGCTCACTTTGAGTGTGCCCTTCTGCCCAGCAGGGGAGCAATGTTTTCATTCCGTTTTTTTATTCCTGATTCATTCCTAATTTAGCCCATCCGTCCCACGGGGGTCCAGCCCCATCTCCCACTGAGCCTGGCACAGCCAGGAGCCCAGGGCTCACCTGTCACCACCAGCTCCAGGGCTGCATTAATGTTCCCTAGAAAATGTGACTCTCCTTCGACTCAGCTGCTTCTGCTCACCCTAGATTGACACTTGGTGGGGCATGTGTAAAGGTACAGTCTGTGCTCTGTTTTTTCCAGGATTTTTGTTATTTTGTAGAGCAGAGTGAGTTGTGCCTGTTTTTAAACACCTAAAGCACAGGCTGATACTCAGTATAGGTTTGCTGGGGAGAGGCAGCCCTGGGAGGTCTCACTCAGGTAGGGCTTTGGTGATGGCATCTCTATCACATCCGGGGAGGTGTTTTTCTGGAGCACTGATCTCCACAGGCTGCTCTTACCTGGGGGATCTGACATGCTGAAATGTTTGGTTGGACCTACTCCTGTGAAAGCAGTCCCTGCAGTGGCCAAGGAGACGGAGCCTGAAAACCATTTGAGTTTTCAAGCAAGCCATTGAAGCAAACCTGAAAGCCACTTGCAAGGCCACAAACATCATGGTGTGGCAGGTCCTCTTCCTCTCTATGGATTAACCAGCTCCAAGGAGGCGTGAGGAGAGAGGACACCAGGGCCACTCATCTCCAGGGAATGTGCTGGAAGAAAAGGCAGGGGTCTGTGCCTGTGTGGTGTTCTTAGTGGCTTGCAAAGCCCTGGTTCAGCTATCACCTAACTGCTTTCCATCAGGATTGAGTGATGGCTGGCTGAAATCATACCCACAATTAGCAGGGGGCCTTGGGATGCCTCTGTGGTGAGCCTAATGCCAGACTCTGCTTTAATGAAGCAACCTGGTGCTGGAGGTGTAAGTTCTGGCATGTGGACCCAGAATCCACAGTGAACTTTCTTCTTTCTTGACTTTTTTCCTTGGGTTGAATGGCAGCTTCTCTAGGGTTGAAGTTGTCATTGAGCTTTTCCTGATCTTTAATTTTATAATGTTCATTAGCATGGTTCCTGTCAAAGAACAGCACATTCCCTCCCTGTGCCCGCTGTCCCTGGTTAATGCCCCTTTGCTGCTTTGGCTCTTTTGGAAAAAGATACAGGAGCTTTGGGAATGATTCTTGGTGTAATAGACAGATGTCAGCACTGTCAGTCAGATCTGAAAAACGGCGTTAATTCAAAGGGAAATGACTGCAGAAGGCCCAGGGTACGTGCTGGGGGGCACTGAACCAGCCTGTCTCAAACCCTGTGTGTTCCTCCAGCTTCTGAGAGGTGCTCTGAACACAGGTGGTTGCTTTTCCTTTCAGGAATGGCCTGTAACAGCAGCTTCCTGCTCCTCCCTCCTCTCCCTGGGGTTCTGCTTTGAAGATGTCCATTCCTGAGGCTCGTGGTACCATGAAAAGGCTCTGTCAGGGTTGGGCAGTGCAGGAGGAAGGTGTAGGAGGTACATGCTGTGCTTTGGCTGTGCTTGGCTGGGAGGTAATCCTGCTTTCAGAGCATCTGCTCTGCTCATGCAACCCCCACCATCTTCTGCACCTGGGTTTTATCAATTCTGAGGAGCAGAACAAGGGCTCCAAACTGAGGTTTGGAGTGGGCAGAGACAAGCAGTGCCAGACCACAGCACAGACCTCCTGGCTTAGCAGAAGTGGAGTGAGGAGAACACCTTGCTTTATCTGATTCTTCTTCTCAGGGTCAGGATTAAAAATGTGAGAGACAGAATTTTTGCTTGGACTTGGATGTTTATTATTTCTTATCTAAATTACATCCTCACTGACCATGAGCACTTCTACATGCTAAATTAACAGTGCAAAAATGGAGTACAAAGTAATGTCTTTTAGGTTTTTTTAAGCTTAAACTACTCAATTATGAGATGCCAATTATTTTATTTTTGCTTTTAACCCACTAACAAGCTACCCATGTCCTGCACTGTGGGTTTTTCTAATCAATTATACAAAATCACCCAATCTTGTGAAGAAGAAGGAGAAGACTATGCCCTAAATCCTCTATCTTGTTACATATAGATTACTGGATCCCAAAGCCCCAAACTCTAAATCTTTCACCCTGTGAGATAACACACTTCTGTTCAACTACACACTCATCATTTCAGTGCTATCACTCAGCTTTGGAAGCCTTTTCCAGCCTCAGGTCAGATGCAGTGTATCTTTGAGGATCAGTCCCCATCAGCACAGGAAGTCTGAAGTTCTCCATGTCCAGGGTTCCAACACTGGAGCAGGTGCTGGCATTGCACCCCAGAGGTCAGTCCTTATTCCCTGCAGTCTGGGAGCCTCGGAACAGGGAACAGGCTGGGTCCACAGGGTGGTTTCAGTCAATCTGGATTCAGTTCCAGGGGAGATCAGGATTCCTGTGTGAGTTTGGCAGTCAAGGAAAAGGAAGCAAGAGGCACCAGCATGATGTCCTAAATCTTGGTAGGTCTTCAGCTTACGAGCCCTGCCTCGACCATTTCAAGGTGCCCTTTCCATTGCCTGTGGGGGCACAGCTGGCCCAGAAACATTCCAGCCACTCTTCTCCAGAGCAGAGGGCTCAGCTCTGCAAAACCAAGATGTCTGTCTGCAGAACCTCCAGAAACTCATCTCTGGGCTGCAGTAGCCTCTGGCCGTGCACTCCTCACGCCAGAGCAGTGCTGAGCAGTTGAGAGCCTCTGCTGTGTGACAGTGGCAATGAGGTGTGAAGAGTTCTGTGTCCTGGAGACCTGCCCCCTGTGGTGTTCCCACCCCGTGGGCTGTGTTTGGCGAGCACCAACGTGTGGTTTTGGCAGCAGCGTGGGACATGTTCTGCTCTGGAGCGGGAAGATGCCACAGCTGGAGACCATCCATGGAATAGCAGCCATGCTGCTACTGCCAGTGTGAGTGCTCCACCTCTGCTTTGTTCTTCAGGGCCACTGGTTTTCTCCAAGGACAAGATATCCTGTGTTTATCTTTGCTCTCCAAGGGCAGGAAACCACTTTTGAGGCCTTCAGGCTTGCAGCAGCAGGCAGAGCGTGCTGTGCTGGGGTTGATGGGGTCAGCTGGTGCAAAGCCTGACGCTGTGGGTTTGTCCCCATGGTTCTGTTAGCGGGCAGATGTTGTCTCATGTCAGGGAGGGCCTGGCACAGCCACGGGGCAGTCTGGTGCTCTGGCCCACGATACAAAGCAGGTAGTGAGAAAGTCACATGCCTGGCTCATGTCCCCAGTTGTGGCTTTACCCAGGTTGTGGTCTTTGCTGCAGGATCCTTTGGCTGGAAGTGAAAGTATCTTCTGCATCACTCCATGCTCAGTCCAGGATGATACACAGCCTGCCACCTCTCTGTGCCCCCAGCATTGCCCCTGCATCCCAGGGCATTTCAGGTGTGACACTTCTGCTGATGGGCAGTGCCTCATCTGCATAGTGTCACATTACATGCTTCTGATTCTCCTGCTGGGAAGTGACTCTTGCACGAAGAGTGTCTTGTGTGGAGATAAAGCACCTTTCAGCAGTCTGGCTGGCACAGCTGTCCTTCATGGGCTCACAGGAAATGGGCCAATGCTACTGGTTCTGTGGCTTCTGAGAAGTTCAGCTCCCCGTGGGTGTTCAACCAGCAAAGGCCACTCCTCGCAGCCTTTGGGAATGGGGGGATAATAAGAAACTGAGGCACAGATGTTTTAGCTCACAGGCAAAGCCGTGCTCCAGCTAAGTTCCTGGAAATGCCTTTCCCTGTCCCTCTTGGCCTCTGCTTCAGTGCATCCCCCTTCCCAGTCAATGCCTGATTTTTGGGTTGCAGTGCATCCCCTTTTCCAGTCAATGCCTGCCTGTCTGCCTTTCCCAGTGTATCCGCCTGCCCAGTCAATGCCTGGTTTTTGGGTTGAAGTGCATCTGCCTGCCCAGTCAATGCCTAGTTTTTGGGTTGCAGTGCATCCCCTTTTCCAGTCAATGCCTGCCTGCCTGCCTTTCCCAGTGTATCCGCCTGCCCAGTCAATGCCTGGTTTTGGGTTGCCCTTCCCTGGGTGCCTCTCACTCTCCCTCACTGTGGTGCTATAGTCCCTCATGCCCCAGGCGCCAAGGAGCTCTGCTCTCACTTGGCTGCAAAAATGGGTTCAGCATCCCAGAAATTCAGGCTTTCGTACAGGAGCCAATAGTCACACAACCTCCATCCAGAAACCGTCATTATCAGCTGCTTGATTTTTCTTGGTTTCTTTGAACTACAGCTCCCAGGATGCCTGAAGATATGCAGACATCCTGAAGACAGTGGTTTCCCATAAACTTTCGAGGTTTCATGCTTTGCAAGCAGGAATGTTTTTATTGCGTCGCAAATCCCTTCAAGTCCCTCAAACCTCCATGACAGCCATGGGGTCTGGAGCCGACTCCAGGGGAGGCATGCCAAGGGCTTTTCTCTCCTGCATTTCCCCCCTTCTTGCAAGAGGGATCTTTGTAACTCCCTGTCATGCCTTTTCAAGGGAAATTTTGGACTAGGAGGCAGTTTGAAGAAGACACTGTTTGCCTGTAAGGGTGTATTTCCCCTTCTCCTGGTCCCCATTATTTCAAGGGCTGCTGAGCAGTGTCCTGCATCCCCATGCGTATTGAGGTGCCTTGGGCAAGGTGGGCAGGGGTTTTCACTGAGCTGGGAAGAACTGGGACACAGGGAAGACAAAAAGTTGCAGACTCCTGCACTGATGCAGTGAGCCCAGGAGACTGGGGTTTAATTCCTAACGTGCTCCCAAGTCCTGAAGGAAAACCAGAGAGGGACGCTTTTACATATCATGGACAAATGTGTTTGGAACTGCAGCCTGGGGGGTCTCCACCTCCCAGCTCCCAGGGACCAGATCCACCCAGGGACCAGGGAACGTCTTCCATCGGTGTTCCCCCAGCTCTGCATCCTCCTGCAGCCCATCCTGGGACTAGGAGATACTGGCAGCAGGGTGGCCTCTGTGGTGTGGGCCCAGCTGTCCCTAATGATCGCTTACTCTCTGTAGGAGGGGAACCACAGAGGGCAGAACAGCACTGTGGTAACACGCTGGCATTTCATGGTCATGTTCTTCTGACCATTAAAACACTTCAATGAGTTTTTCCTGTTTGGTGCTGGTGAATACCCGTGTTACATCTCACAATCAGACTTGTGGTACTTTGCCGTTCTCTTTCTTCCCTTTGGTTGCCCAGGATCCTCCATAGGTTGGGATTTAATATGTCTTTGTTAGGTCTTTACCCATTTGAGGAACTTCGTGAGTGAAACAGAGGTACTGGGTGTCCTTGGGGACCACCAGAACACCCAACTACCCAGACCTTGCAAAGGCAGCAGAGCCCTGGGTCAGGCTGTGCCATGGGATAAGGCAGTGGTTGAGGTTGGAAGGCACCTCTGGAGATCACCTTGTCCAACCCCTGCTAAAGCACAGTATCACCCACAGCAGGTCACCCAGGATTGTGCCTGGATGTATTTTTGATCCATCTGAGGAAGGAGACTCCTCAGCCCCTCCAGGTCCCAGTGCTCCATCCCCGAGCAGCCGTGTCCTGGCGCTGCTCTGCTCTGTTCCTCTGCACCGAGGCCAGTGGGATGCTGAGGGCTCCATTCCTACGCAGCTGCCCTGGTGCCTTTGGGCTCTGGGCTCATCCTCCATCACCTTTCCCCCATCCCTCACCCTCCCTCCGGGCCCATGGGAGCACACCTGGACACATGTGCAGCACAGCTGGCTCCTGTCACCTGCCTGTCCCGGCCATGGGTGGCAGGCGGTGTGGCCTGCTGGAGGACATGAGTGCCAGCCAGGAGCCGAAGCCACGGAGGCTCTGCGGCTGAAACCACATCCCCACATCACTGCTGCCGGCTCTTGGAAGGGCCGGGCTGCCCGGCAGCCCAGAATAACAAGCTTTTCCATTCCTGCACACAGCCTGGGATGCGGGGCCATGGAAAACAAGAGGCAGCTCCAGCGCCAGCGCTGCACACAGACTAAACAATGGCACGTCCCGCGGGGCGCCTGCCCCCTCTCCACGGGCTGCAGGCACACTCTGGGGTGGCTGGGGACGTGCCAGCACGCCATGGTGCTGCCTCGCCATGTCTGCGCTCAGCTGGCGGGAGTGGAGGGAGGTGAAGGTCTCAGGAGGACTGAGCCCCTCGGGAGCTTCCTCACCCATCCCTCCTGATTGAACATGAATGAAGGGATTGGATTGGATTTCATCCTTTTCTTTATTTTCCCTGGTGTCTCTTTAGTTGGGATAAAATTGTAATCGGTCGTAGGGGAATTCTGAAAACCGGGCTCTTGGCAAGACAGGAGCGAGTCTGCACGTTCCTCTGACTTGGCACATGGACAATCCATCATGCTCACACAGCCTGCTTGGAAGAGCCCAAGTGCTCTGTGCTGCTGCTCAGGAAGAAGTGATAGATATCTTCATTAAAAGCAATCACAGAGGGAAATGATACAGCTCTTAAAAACAAGCAAAGTGATGGGGATTTTGCCCAAGGAAAGGAATTTTTGGTCATGTTATTTTGCAGGTTTTATTTATTTGTTGTCTGTGTGTGGATGGATTTTTGGGTTTAAAGTAGACTGCTAATATTGAGAGTGAAGCACACTGGTAAGTGCTGGGCATGGAATGGTCCTTGTCAACGATCTGGTTCATGGCTGGGAGTCAGAAAAAGAAAAATCTTTGCTTGCAAAAAATCATGGGATCATGGAACAGTTTGCATTGAAAAGGACCTTAAAGTTCATCTTGTCCTTAAAGTTCATCACCCCCTGCCATGGGCAGGGGCACCTCCTACTATCCCAGGTTGTTCCAAGCCCTATCTAACCTGGCCTTTGACACTGCCAGGGCTCCAGGGGCACCCTGTGCCAGGACCTGCCCACCCTCCCAGGGAACAATTCCTTCCCAATATCCCATCCAGCCCTGTCCTCTGGCAGTGGGAAGCCATTACCTTTGTCCCTCCATCCCTTGTCCCCAGTCCCTCTCCAGTTCTTCTGGAGCCCCTTTAGGCCCTGGCAGGGGCTCTGAGGTGTCCCTGGAGCCTTCTCTTCTTCAGGTGAGCACCCCCAGCTCTCCCAGCCTGGCTCCAGAACAGGGGGGCTCCAGCTCTGGAGCAGCTCCGTGGGCTCCTCTGGTTTCACTGCAGCAGCTCCACCTCATTCCTAGGCTGGGCCCCAGGGCTGGAGGCAGCTCTGAAGGTGGAGTCTCACATGAGGGGGCAGAATCCCCCCCTCCCCTGTTGCCCACACTGGCACAGGGGGATTCTGGGGCCTGGGGCATCTCCAGCTCTCAGCCAGCAGCAGCCCTAAACCCTTCTCTTCTTTACAAGGCTCTTTTCCAGCTGTTTTACAGCACCAAATGGTGACAGCAGGATCTTAATGTGACAATGGCACAGGTGTGCAGATCCCAGCCTAGATATTGCTTAAAATCTGGACAGAGAAGAACATCTTACACTGTCTTCAGGATCCTACCTCTTCCAAGGTGCTGTAGCCTTTTTTCAGACCACATTCATACCCCAGGGCTCTCAGCAGCATTTCCTGCTGCCTCTTTACTGTATCTACCCTTGGGATGCCTCCTGTGGGGCTGGGTTTCCAGCCAGATGGTGGAAGGTATCTGCTCAGGGGGAGATGATACTGGTGCAGGCCCAGTCCCCCCAGAGACACAGGCATGCTGGGGTGCAGAATGACTCATCAGGCTGTGGCACATGTGCCCAGCATCTCTGTGACAGCACAGATGTTGGTCAGAGAGGGGACAGTTGTTATTGTCAAAATGCAAATGAGTAAAATTATTGTTTTGAGAGAGGATTTTTAGGGGAAGGACATGCAAATTTACCTTCCATTCAGATTGCACATTAGTATTAAAATGCAATGTTTGAAAGCCAAAACAAAGGAACATTTTAATTTGGGACTCATCAGATGGTTCCTTCTGCTTGGATTAGCATCATATACTTTGAATCAAATGCTCTAAGTTTAACAAAACTCTGTTTTTCAAAGAAAACAAAAATATGTTCTAAAAATGCCAGCCATATTCAGGCATGCTGGTTGCTGTCAACTGTCCTTAAGTGACTGGCCTGGTGATGAACACTGGACAGGACTCTGGGAATAGGTTTTGTGGAGTTCAGACAGGATGTGCTGCCTTAATCTGGCTTCTAAATAGCTTAGAAAAGATTGGATGTTAAGGGAAATGTCTTCACTGGAAGAAATGGAAGGGTGCTCAGGCACTGGAAGAGTGCTCAGGAACTGGGAGGGTGCTCAGGTGTTAGAAAAGGCTGCCCCAGGGCAGTGGTGGAGTCACTGTCCCCAGAAGGATTTATAAGTTGTGTGGATGTGTCACTTGGGGACGTGGTTCAGTGGCTGCTTCCGCAGTGCTGGGGGAATGGTTGGATTTGATGGTCTGAGAGGACTTTTCAAGCCTTAACAATTCCCTGAAAAGCTGGGCCAGGGTTCTGCTCTGAGGCACAGGACCCTACGGGTCTGGTGGGACCCAGAGTCCATCTGGAGGGTGCGGCCAGCCCTCACCATCGGGGGGAATGGGCATCTGCAGGGTCTGGAGCTGCCCTCAGATCTGACTGACAGAGGCTGTGCTGAAGGGTTGGCTTGGGTTTCTCTCCTTGGCTCTCCACATAAACACCCTCCAAATAAAACTCACCTGTCCACAGAGCTCGGAAGCAGCTGTGCTGCTTTTTTAAAGACACTGTGGGGTATCTCCGTCCTGCTTCCCCTGCTTCCTTTCTCCTTCTTCCTTGGAATACCAGCCGGCCTCGTGTTGCAGGCCAGAAATAGAGACTGGCCACTGACTTGCTAATTGTAATGCAGCTTGATAATGCCAGCTATAATTAGATCAAGGTATCCAAGTGCTTTTGCTGGCAGACGTTTCTGTGATCCTGTTATCATACTTTAAATAGAGGATCCCATCTGCTCTGCCTGGCTTCTGGCTGCAGAGCCAGGTCCTGCAGGGTCCAGCCTGGTCCTTCCCAGGGAAGCTAGCCCAGCATCAGTCCTGGTACCTGCATCTGCTTGGCTTGTGAAGAGCTAGGCTTGGCACAGCGCTGCTCACTTGACAGGCTTTAAGCTCTCCCAATATCTGGCAAGTGTCAGTGATCACTAAGAGTTTTGTTGTAAAAACCCCTGCCCCAAGTCTCCAATGACCAGAGCTGTGATGGGCCAATGAAAGGGCCTGCCCTGAACTGTGGTTTTCAGGGAGAGGTGCACTCTGACCCATCTTTCCTTTACTGTTTTAGTGTAATCAGAGCAATGGCTCATGTGGAGCTGTGGCAGGGGGAGGAATGGTTTGGGGCCTCAGGATCAACTGGTCTAGAGATGCAGCCTCGTGTGCCAGGGCTGTGAGACATCTTTCCTTGTTCCCTTTTGATAAGCCCTCTGCATTCTTTCTTTACCCTCTCAGGCAAGTCCTGTCACTCTTTCCCCATCTGTGGCATCCCCAGGGTCCCTTTCCCTGGCCTTGGGAAGCCTCCGGCTGCTGCCCAGGTGCCTGCCCTTGAGCACCCTCCTCACTGGCTCGGCACAGGCATCCCCAGCTCTGCTGGGTCCCCCCAGCTGGGGTGGTTTGTGTGTGAAGCTGTGTCCTCAGCAGGTGGGTGTGCCAGGGCCCTCACAGAGCTCATCCCCACGGCACTGCAGGAGCCTTTGGCTCCCTCTGTGCAGCACCAGCCAACCCTGGCACATCACACAGATCCCCAGCCGTCTGGGATAACTCATGGAAAAGTTTGCTCGGGTGGATATGCTCGAATTCCTCGCTTGCTCTCCGTGTGGCTGCCCACAGCTGCTCTGACATGCTGTCTGATCTGTCCTGAGCTTGTCAGGGAGGGAGCTGAGACCCCCTTGAACATCGATGTGCCCCGGGGGAAAGGGGTTGCTTAATGTCATGTCCTGTAGGCAGGCCTGGGGCTCTCACAGCAGCAGAGCTCACCAGCTAATCAAGGCTGAGTCAGCCTGGGAAGTGGGATGCTGAAATCCCAAAGGCAAACCAGGGACTTCGAGAAACTGGATAAGCCAGTGCCCTGTCCTTTGGGCAGGAGCCAGACCTCCTGAGATGTTCTGCTGCCTTGCTAGCCCAGCTGTGCTCCTGTGCTGTTCCATTGGGAAGGCACCTCACTGCTGTGTTCTGGCAGGACATCATCCTAGAGTCCCATTTCATAGAATCCTAGAAATAATGAAATGGTTTGTGTTGGAAGGGACGATAATCTTGTTCTACCCCTCTACCATGTCCAGGGACACTTTCCTTTATCCCAGGTTGCTCCAAGCCCTGTCCAACCTGCCTTTGGACACTTCCAGGGGTCTAGGGACAGCCATAGCTTCTCTGGGCACCCTGTGTCAGGGCCTCACCACACTATAAGCAAAGAATTTCTTCCAAACATCTAATCTAAATCTCCCTTCTTTTACTTTAAAACTGTTTCTCCTTGTCCTGTCACTATAAAAAGTACCCAAGGAAAAGGGCATGCTGCCTCTTTTTCAATCCTGGGCAGCACCTGGGGAATGGAGGGTGAGTGGGGGTTGGGCCTCCAGAGGTGCAGCAGAAGGGCAGTGTCCCATACAGACACGGGAGAGGAAGCCCTGGATGGGTGACCCTGGCAGACAGCACTGGCCATGTGCAATCAGCATCTGTCCCCAAGCAAGGAAGCACTTGGGGGGTCCTCAGGCATGGTCCTTGGTACTTCCAAGCTCACCTGGAGCCAAGGTTTGGGCTTGAGAAGTCCCTGTGGGCAGTGTCCTGTGTCGGTCCCCGAAAGGGATGGAAGAGCCCAGTCCATGGTTTGTGTGCCCCAGCGTGGGCAATGCTCAGTGGTTCAGAAGATTGAGTAGGAGGAATGTCAGCAGAGTGGGATATGGAATATGGAATATGGAATATGTGGCTGTCTGCAGCTCACCAGATTGTCTGCATGGTCACCCCTCAGTCCAGGAAGTTGGAGGGCAGTGGCCCAAAGCACTTTCCTGAGTGCTGAGGGCAGGGGCAGGACAGCCTGGCAGCATGGGGATCTTGGGGTTTCCTCCTCCAAAGCTCACCTGGGAACCCAGAGGTTCTGGTGTGACTCAGAGTAGTTTTCAGCATCCCTGCCTCTGCTCCCTCCCATTCCCAATGGGAACAGGTAGTGAGGCAGGAGCACTCAGGGGTACAGGGGCTCATAGGGGTGCCAGCAGGGGTTTGGTGACATGTCACTGCATCAGGAGTGTCACAGCAAACCCCAGGCAAGTGGAGGTGAGACATCACTGCCTTCTGCCTGGCAATCTCTCCACAGCTGAGCCCAGCACTCCTCACCTGAGCCTGATGGTGCTCACCTGAGCCTGGTTCTCCTTAGCTGAGCCTGTGTCCCTGGTCTGAGCTTGGTAGCCCCATCTGAGCCCGCACGGGCCCCTGGTTATGTAAAGCCACAACAGGCACAACCAGGAGATTCTTCAGTGTCGGAATCTGAGTCACATGGGGCTGTTTTATTTCCCCCTCTGCTAATCTCGTTTCTATAGAAACAAGATTGGGAGGAAAAAAAAAATAAAAGAAAAGAAAAGAGCCAAGCACAGAGCAAATGAGAAACCTGAGGTGATGGGTGAGGGAAGCGGAGGTGGCAGCTGAGGAGGTCAGGCGACGCAGATGGGAGCAGGGGACCCTGTTCAGGATGGGAGTGTGCGTGGAGGAGACAGGCACTCTCCCGAAGAGATGCTCTGGGATGAGCTGCTGCTCTGGCAGTGGGTGAGCCGAGCACCGGGAGCGGAGGGAGCAGAGGCTGTGCAGGTGAGTGAGCATCTCTCGCGCGGCTCACGGACATCTGTCCCCATTCCTGTCCCTACGGGGCACAGCTGGGCACGGCTCGCTGGGGTCCTGGCCCTGGCTGCTGCTTTGGAGACACTCTCATGTCCGGGACTGTGGTCAGTGGAAACGTGCCACTGGTGAGCGGGGCTTGCCGGAGCGGTGCGCGGCCAGTGCTTGCCTGGAGGATGACTGCGTGTTTGTGGCCATAAGTCTGTTCTTCCCAAACCCTCTCTCTCCTAAAAGACTGCTCCCTGCTTGGGAAGAACCTTTCCAGCTTTGGCTATTTCCCCTCTGTTTTATCCTGGCTGTCCCTGTCCAAATAAACCAGTGACAGCAGGCAAAGCCCTCAGCTGCAGGGAGCTCAGGGCTGTGCGCTCCCCGCGCTGCTTGCCCGGGGCGCAGCGACGCTCCCCATGCCGGCTGCAGCCGGGATGCCGGGGGGTGGGGGGAAGCCTGGCTCAGAGCTCTTTGTGCAGGGAGCTGCTGCCAGAGGAGGGAGGACCAGCTGAAACGATGCTTGTTTGCCTGGGCTGCCCGGAACCCACAGCCCATCCCGGGACTGCTGCCTGTGCTGATGGAAGAGGCTGGGAGCTGCCTGCCCACATCTGGGCTAGTTCAGAGCCACAGGCACGTGCTGGCTCCTGAGTCTCAGGCTGGAGAGTGTGCAACAAGTGGGAGCTTTTTCTGCTTGGATGTGATGTGCTGTGGGATGGGTGCATCGGTGGAGCAAAGGTGTTGCTGGTGCTGGTCACCGTGTGCCGGTGCCTGGGCTTGCACTTTCGTGACCCGTGGCTTGGTGCAGCTGTGCCTGCGTGGCTCCTGGTGTCCCTAGCCATGGCAGAGTGGTGCCGTGCCAGCAGGGGCCAAGGCACCCGGGCTCCAGCGGGCACACGCTCACCCCGGTGGCTGCGAGCTGCCAAAAGGCTTTTAGCAGATGGCTACAGGGGAGGGAGCGAGGGAGGGATGCAGAGCCGAGGGACCAGGATTTTGCTTGTCATCACTTCCCAGCTGTGGTGTGGAGAACGCGGTGGTGATTGCAAGCCCCCGGCCAGATTCACGCCTGTGTGTGGCAGGTGAAGTGTCCATGTATTTCTGTATGGAGCTTTGGGAAATGTCACTGCTCATCCGCCTGCCTGGCCAGCGAGGGGGTGGAGGGCGGCGCTTCAGCCCTTTGTCCTTATCCCGGGGCAGCTGAGGGATTTGTGTGCTGGGGTGCTGTGTCCAGTGGCGGCTCAGCAAGCTGCCGGAGGCACAGACAGGATGGGGACAGGCTGCCAGCCTGCCATGTCTGTGCTCTGCCTGCCTTCCCACTGCCTCGGCAGCCTGGGGGTTTGGCAGTCACCCCTGCAAGGCTGGGCTCCCAGAAAACTGTGTGGTGAAGGGATGGGCACAGACTGGTGTCACACAGCACGTCGGTGCAGCAGGAGCTGTGCCCTGTGCTTAACTGGACTCTTCCCCTTGGCCAGGCTGGGGTCCAAGTGCTGCTTTGGGCACTCTGCTCATCCTGGTGGGACACCCCTGGGCTCCCAGCACACACTTGGCTGGGGACAGCACTGTCCCCATCTCCCTTTAGCAGCAGCCTCTCTTTCTGCCTACCCCTGCCTGCTCTGGTCAGGGTGCTGGGTGCCATGGCTGATGCTGGGGGGAGTTTGCCATGCCAGACCCTGCCCCTCCTTGTGCCTGAAGCTGTGGGCTTAGGGGGGACGTGGAGGCTGTGTATGGCTGTGCCACACTGGTGGTCCTGCCCTCTGGGAACGCCAGCTCTGTTCTGTCCAGATCTTCAGAGGGAAAGGCTGAGGATGGATATTGCTGCAAGAGCCTTCAGCACTGATAATTATTTCTGGGAAAAGATGCCGTGTTCTGACTTAAATGCTGACATGGGACTCTGAACACGTGTGATCTGGCTGACAGATGGCAAGTCATAGAGGTGTGATTTATGATACGGCTCAGTAGCTGAACAACCTTCTCTGGTTGTCAGGAGACAATTCTTCCCGGTGCTGCGGTTGACATTCCAATTGATGGCTTTTCCCACGTGTCCCCTCGGTGTGTGGGGACTGCCTTGGCAGGTGCCAGCTGTGTTTGCTGTGCCAGCCCTGACTGCTCCAGTGCTGAGCTGCTGCAAAGGTGCTGCCTCTGATGGAGGGCTGGGCAGGTGAGTCTGGATCCTGCCCGGAGCAGTGCCGTGTTGTGGCAGGGCTAGGGGAGCAGTGCTGGCCTTGTCCCCATCCCGTGACTGGGATGAAGCTGGCTCAAGATGACAGTGGCACCTGGGGCTGCCTGCTCCCCAGACCAGCACTTGCAGGGCTGAGTGTGTGGTCCTGATGGGTGAAGGCACCCAAATCTTGCCTGTCAGATAAGTGCACAAGGGGAAGGATGCTGACAGCCACAGGGAGTCTGTCTTACCTGCATGCCCTCTCTGTGCCTCAGTTTCCCTGCTTCTACCTCAAAGTCCTTAATGCTGATCCTTCTTAAAGGACAGGGACATCTGTCATTGTTTGGAAAGCACTTGGGAAGTAACAGTGTGGTCCCAAGAGCATCCCCCTCCCTGTGCTGGAAGCTCATCCCCACTGCCACCCGCAGAGCCCATACCCAGCACGATAGCCAGGGCTGTGGAAGCATCCCAGCCCTGGGCACACCATGCCTGTGGGAGCATCCTGGCCTTGGGAGCACCTTGAGCCCAGGGGCCCAGAACAGGTGAGCACAGGAGCTCAGGGCCCTTCTGGGGTGAGAGGCAGCCATGGTAGAGCAGGTATGATTCATGCCCACTTCTGCAGCAGGGTTTATGTAAAGCAGCTCTGTATAAATCTCCAGATGATCTGTAATGTTCTCCTGGCTTCTAATTAGTGATGCTTCTGCTGAAGCTTTGGGGTCTGGCAGAGGTGAGGGAGGCTGGCTCATGGCTGGGTAAGTTGCTGACAGCTCTCAGGGGGGAGGTTTTGGGCTGTCAGAGCTGTCACAGCCATTCCTTTACCTGGGCTGTACAAGCTGGAGGTGGTGGTCGGCAGGTCTAGGGGGTGAAATCAGCACCCCAAGATTCTTGGTCAGCTTCTCACTCATACATGGACTGGCTTGTCTGTGCTGCATCAGGCAGGTCTGGGCAGCACCTGCCCTGGGCTGCGAGCATCCATCTCTGTGCCTTCGCCTTGATGACATGACCAGGGACTCACAGCAAGGCCACGTGTTCCTGGATACCCAGGTGGCTTCTCCTGCCATGTTTGGGCAGGTGGATACTCCTGGGTGTGTGATTGTCCCTGTGGTGGTCATTGCAAGGGCCATGTACCGACACCACAGAGGCACTTGTCACAGGGGCTGCTGCCTTCCTGCATCTGTGCAGGGCATCTAGGATTTCCCAGCCCCCTCATCCCTGCTAGGGACCAGTTTGGGAGGAGTGGTTGTAATGGTGCAGGGAGCATGGTGGAGGTGGGGTCAGCACAGCAGACAGGGCAGGATTCTCCAGGCAGTCCCCAGATCTTAGAAGATAAACACCCCCAACATCCTTTCAGCTGGGGCTGGAGCCCTCATCCCTGCAGCATGGCAGGAGCTCCTCATGGGCAGGTGAGAAGGGGCAGGAAGAGCCGAATGCCACTGAGGTGGTGATGTAGGGAACCAGCAGCACCTGCTCCCTCTGCCCAGCCCCGTTCCTGGGTCAGCTCTGCTCCTCCCGATGTCCACACCATGCCTGGGGCTGCTGCAGAACATTGGCTCTCAGTGCCCACCTCTCCGCCCTCCCTAAATGGGATCTTCTTCATTCCAGCTGAGCTTTGACAGCAGATCAAAGGGGATCAGGGTAGTAGGATGGGGTTGGTGCTGGGCTCTGCTGTATGGGGACCAGGATCCCTCCTCTTCATCGCCTCTTCCTCTGGCTGTGAGTGGGGGAAAGCTGGAATTTGGGTTTCGGGTTGGGTTGCTTTTAAGGCAAACCTCATCCTTTGCATCAAAGTAGGATGTTTTTCTCAAGAATGTAAAGAATTACCCTGGAAGGTCTGAACAGCTCTTTGCCTGCAGGGACTGGAGAAACAAGAGCCCTCTCCAGAAAGCTGTCTCCACCCCATCCCCAGCAACAGCAATTCATAAGCTGAAAAATAAATCAATAAGCAGTTAATGAATTGAAGATGTCTGTGTTTAAAATGTATTGGGGAAAAAACTGTTAGCTGATCAGGGCTGGCCTAATTACTGTGAGGAAAGGCAGGGAGCTCCCAGTTCTGAGAAACAGCTTCTCTTTTTCTCTTTATTTTGTTTGGTTGAGGCAGGAGAGGAGACTTGATGAGAGGAGACTCAAGAAGACTTGAGGAGTGGGGAGGGGGGGCTTTAATAATGTGTGTAGGTTCAAAGTTCCCCCCAGCTCTGTCCCTCATCCCCTGGGCCCTCTGTCAAATCTCCCTGCCGGGGCTGGCTGAGCAGTGGGAGCGGGTAGTGCTGGCACATTAAAGGAGGACAGGAGGCAGTGGCTGTGACAGTGTGTGTGGCAGGGCTGGCACACGGCCCCAGTGCCTGGTGGTGTGCCCAAGTCTGGGTGTCCCAGCTCTCCAGGCTTGTCCTCCCTTGCTCCCAGGCTGTGGTGCCGTGTTCAGCTGGGTGCCCCCCTCGGCACAGGGGTCTCGGGGGGCTCTGTGTGCCAGAGGGAGGCAGAGGGCTGAGGGTCTCTGCAGGGCAGGTGCCTCCTAAGCCAGTCTCAGCCCGTGTGCCACTGGGCTTGGGGACAGGGCAGGTGTCCCCTGTGCCAGCAAGCCTTCCCCAGAATAGGGCTGGGACGGATTGGATAAATGGGATCTTTCCCAGGTCCTGCGTTTCCCAGGTCCCAGGGGCTGGGAGCAGCGCTGGAGCACCCCACCTGGTGAGAAGGGGCTTTGGCAGCACAGACGGGTCCTTCAGCTGAATCCATCTGCTCCTACACGTTTCTGTTTCTTCCTCCAAAACCTCTCCGAGGTGGGCTGATTTCCATGTCAATCCTCCTCAGAGAAGCTGTTCAGGTGTTTGTTCTTTGGGAGCCCCAGCTGGGAGGCCCCAGGGGCTCCAGGGTTTCTCTGAAGGAGGGCATGGCCTTTGATTCTCTCAGCTTTGGTTCTCCTCACCAACGTGTCCCCAGCTCCTTCTCCTGGTGCCAGCTGAGTTTGGGGACAAATGCACAGCCTGGTGTGATGGTTTTGCTGCACAGGGAGCAGGACCTGGCACTCTCAGCGTGCTAAGCTGCAGTTCCAGTTTGGCTAACATGGCCCTGTGCTGGTCCTGGCCTGCTGAGCAATACCAAACCTGCTGCTGCTCCAATTCCCACACCCATGACCACCCCATCCCCGCTGGGAGCCTCCTCTTTCCAGCACTGAGCATCTCCCGGCTCTGCTGGAGCCTGGGCTGCAGAGCCATTAACACTTTTCCTCTCCCCTCCCCAGGTCTGAGAGCAGCCTCGCTAGGTTTGCCCACCGCTTGTCGGTGAAGCAGAAGCAGGAGAAGAGAAGGAAAGCTGAGTATGGCTCGGCCGAGCTGTCTGCCTTCCGGCCCAGGTCTCTGAGCATTGAATGGTAAGAGCTGCAGGACAGGGCTGGGGGAAGAAGCTTCTACCTCTCCAGTCACCCTCCTGTCCCCTTCTTCCACTGCTGCCATGGTCGAAGCAATGTCCCGTGAGACAGCACCCCTCCAAACCCCTGCACCTGCTGCAGAGGCTCCCCAAGGTGTCAAACCAGAGCATCCCCCAGCTGAAGGTCTGTCAGGGCTCACGTGGGTGATGAGAGTGTCTGCTGAGCTGGGACACGCTGGCACACAGCCTCTGGAAACCCCCACCACTGCCCCTTTCCCTTCCCTTCCCTTCCCTTCCCT
>VZTB01011420.1:49989-90301 GCA_013397245.1 Thryothorus ludovicianus | reverse complement strand
TTCCTTCCCTTCCCTTCCCTTCCCTTCCCTTCCCTTCCCTTTCCCATGAGGAGACATGAGGAATAGGAGCTGCTGGAGGGTGCAGCCTGTGGTCCTTCCCTGCCTAGTGCTCCTCTGGTGAATCAGCCAGAGCTGAGAGCTGCACTGGGGTGGCCTCAGCCACTGTGGGAGCTCTGGGATCTGCTGGGACTCTTCCAGGGGCTGCCCTGGGCCACCATGGCTGGAGCAAGCGGTGAGAGGATCCCAGCCCGAGCCCCCTGTGGGGCAGCCCCACATCCCAGAGGGATGCAGTGGTCCCTCCTGCCATGCTGCCATGCTGCCTGGGGTCTGTGGTGTGGGCACAGGTCCCAGAGAGCTGTCCCCACTGGAGCAGGGAGTCATTAATCCTGGATTTCTGAGCTCTGATGCAACAGTCTTGGAAGCAGATCACAGCCATCCATCCAGCATTAGAGGTGACCTGCTAAGGATATTTGAAAGAGCTGGAAATTGCATTGCTTTCTGCTTCCTTAGATGGGTAAAGGAGGGGAAAACTTTTTAAGAAAAGAAAGAAAAAAAAAAAAAGGAAGAAAAATGCCTAGAAATTGCAAGAATGTTGAGTTTGGTTTTCAATTTCCCTGCTTTTTTTTGGAGATCTTTCTGGCATTTATTGTGTGTTCTAACACTTCAGTGTGAGGCTGTGGAACCCTCCTCAAAGGCTTCCTCTGTCTGTGAGGTTCCTTGAGCATCAAAGCTCACCAGGTATTAATGAACCAGACAAGGAATTCAGGATATATTTGAGGACAGACTGCTTTCTTCTCCACTTACACAACTTTCTTTCCTTTGCTAAGAGGATGTCATGAGGAAACCTGGTATGCAATTGCTCTCAATCTCCCAAAGAGACAAATATGTGAATTTGTAATGCAGCAAATAGGGAACCAGCAAAGAGCTCATTAAAAACAACCAGAGTTTGTCTTTATTCATAGCAAAGAAGCATGAGAAGCCAGCGAATCTCTTTCCTCTCTAGACGTATCTCTGAAGTCCCCGAGTCCCTTTTTAGCCCAGATGGGGGATATTTGTGGTACATTTCCCCCAACTCCCCCCTTTCCTGGGGGAATCCATCTGTCTTGCATTGGGCAAAGCACCTTGTGCAGCAGTGGCTGGCAGTAGTGGTAGAGGATGCTGTTTTAGAGGGATTTTGTGAAGCAGTCTGGAGATGGGCAGGGGATGAGGAGGGACTGCCCTGGCCCCTGGCTCACTGTGTGCTGTTGCTGGAGCCTGGGGCTCGTGGCAGCCCAATTAACTGGGGTAAATCAAAACTGGCCCAAATTCTTTGCACCAAGGAGTAGGCTTAGGACCCTGGGAAGCAGGAGGCTGGACCTTAGACTTACAAGGTCAAGCCCCTGCCCTACAGCTGCAATTGGACACCTACCCCAGGTAAACCCTGTACCTTGGCAGGTTAGCCACGGCCCCGGTCTTTGGATGCAGCCTCTGGACCAGGTGCTCTCTGGGGAACAGCTCCAGGCCATGCAGCCTCTGGTGCTGCCTGGAGTGGTCACTGAAATGGATTAAAGGACATCTCTGGGCCATCCATCCTACCTGTCCTGTTTTTACAGCCACACTCCCCTGGCCAAACCAGGTCAGATGTAGCAGGGGAACCTCCCCCTCCCATACTGCTGCTGGGGCTGTGAAAGACAAACCTGATGTCCCCATGCTGCAGGGGCACAGGCACAGCCAGTCAGGGCTCGAACCCCCTGCTGGGGCTTTTATCCATGGCCTGGAGGCGTCTTGAGCTGGATCAGACATCACCCTGGCAGCCAGGATTGGGAGGGTCAGGCTGCTGGAGCTCAGGGCTGGCATGGCACAGAGGAGGGGTCCCTCCGGAGGGTCACAGTGATAAGGGGTGGCAGTGGGCTGAGGACCCTGCCTGCTGCCTGCTCCCATCTATCTCACCTGCACAGTCCTGGGAGAGGCATTAGGAGATTTTCAGCCATGACCTGCTGAGGAATCTTCTGGCCATTTCCTTGGTGTGAAACAGCTTTTCTCTGTGTTCCTTGTACATCATCAGGGATCTCTGCTCATAACAGCAGGCTCAGCACCCTCAGTTAGTCACTCCAAACCATCCTGGACTGCAGGTGAGGCTGCTCCTCAGTGCTCTGCCTGATGGGAAACTTGGCTCATATCCTGGCAAATCTACAGCTACCTAATTTGTCTTCCAGAGCAAATACCTACCCATATCAAATCCATCTGTACTTACAGCCCAGGGTTGCCACTGCATCCTTTCATTGCCTCTGCACAGAGGAGAACACCCACACTGTGTGTGACGGGTTCAACTCATCCCACACGGGCAGGGGTGGCATGAAAAGCACTGGGCCATGTTTTCCCGAATCTGCAGCTTCTGAGCATCCTGCCCATCTTGACCCAAGGCTCAAAGGCAAAGGACAGCTTCTCAGCCTGCTGTTGCCTGTTACCAAGGAGGAGGTAGAAAAGCATGACATCATCTGTGCTCTTTGCTTTGGGAAGCTGGGTGACGGTCTGGGATAGGGATTAGTTTTCTGCTTGAAATTCCTGTCAAAGCATTGTCAGTACAGCCCATCCTCACACAGGGCAAGCTGAGGCAGTTTTCCAGTGTTCCCAGTTGCTCAGGTGCTCAGGTAGGGGTGGATGGAGCTGAGGTAGAAGAGAAGGAGCTGCACAGGATCACAGAGTCTGCCTGACACTGTGTTCCTGCACTGAGCCCAGCCAGGAGGGACAGGACACAGATGCCTTTACCTGCACTTGGCCCTCCCCCAGTGCCAGGAGCCCTGGGCCAGGAGGTGCAGTCCTTTGTTGTCACAAGGAATATGGAGCTGAATGTCCTGTGCTGCTGCCGAGCCCGGGGGTGCTCCTGAGGCAGGTCTGGCAGCACATGTGTCCATCAGAGCACATCTCCCTGGCTCGGTCGCTGGGACACACTGGAGGGTCATGCTCCCCCAGGCACAAGGCAGCTCTGGTCCCATGGCACATATTCCTGTGCAGCACCAGGCCCTGCTGCCCAGCCCAGCCCACAGCAAGTGGAGCCCTTTTAGTTCCACTTATTAAAACCAAAATTGCTGGGGGGGAAGGGAGAGAAGGCAGAGAAAAAGTGAAGTATTGAGAAAACACTTCTTTCATTCATACGTTGTTTACTGAAATAAATACTTCATTATTAGGCCTTTTTTAAGGTATTTTTTTTAAAGCCAGCACCACAAAGTCCCCAGTGTTTGGGCCCATGCATGTGCTGGATCACCTCAGCCCATGGCTCCTTGTGCCGGTGTCCTGCTGCTGGGACGTGCTAGAGAAGAGCTTTCCCTGTCTTTAGGAAAAACCTGGGGGCTGCACACATCTGGTTTTGCCCAGGTTTGCTAATTCTCTTCTCCTTTTTGTTGGATGGTGTGTGCTGGGTCACCATCTTGTGTGCTTGTGCTCCAAATGAGTCAAAACCTGGTAACTGTAGCAAGCAAGGGTTTGGAATTCTGTTTATTAAAGCTCTGCTTTCTGTGGTCTCTGGTCCTAATCTGGCTTCCAACCCCAAATACAAGGCACTAAAGCACTCTTGACTTGAAGCCCACCATATTCTGCTGTTTGGGAGAAGGTAAAAGCTGGTGATTCCCACAGGGACCTCACACTGTCCTACAGCAATGCCGAAACTCCAGCAATCCCTATTCTCCCCACTTGGAGCAAGCTGAGGCCTCCTCTCCTCCAGTGCCACTACCTGAGACTCGTTTATCTTCCCTCTTAAGTGAGGTTCAGTCCAATGGAAGGCCTGGGATCCCTGCTTTGCTCTTGTGTGGGCTGAGCTGGAAGCCTCTGCTCCCTCTCACATCCTCTCATCTCCCCTGCTCTCTGGCAGTTTCAGTCCTGGCAGGTTTGTCCTTCTGAAATCCTTTTGTCCCTTCTGTGAAGAACCTTTAAATGCTATAACTCTCTCCACTTTTTTTTTTTTCATTGTTAAATTCAAAAATTTAACAACATATTTTGCAAATCATCTGAATTTTGCAATGCCTTCCTTTCCCTTGTTCTGTTTGCTCCCAGGTTTGCTTTCTCCCCCACACTCCTTTTCCCATACTCACCACTTGTTCACCCTGATTTCCCTCTACTTTCTTCTTCATTGCTTTCTCAATGCTTTTTATCTTTGGGCTCCTCATGTTTTCCCTGTCAGGCAGCCTGCCTGTGATCCATGGTTGGAATAGCCTATTCCCACGGTGGCTCAGGAAAAATGCAGCGCATTCCTGTCTCCCCCACCCCGTGCTGTTATCTTGGTCCTGCTCCTTGGCTGCCCACCACGAGGCTGAAGCCATGCTGGCAGCAGTGTCTGTTCCTGGCAGCAGGCTCAGCCCTGCCTGCAGCTTGTTTTGCTGCCTGACCCATGGCACGGTGCTGGATGCCAGGTCCAAGCCACCGAAGGCTGGGAGGCACCAGGAGCTGCCAGCCTGGCAGCCACTGTGCAGACACAGGCCTGGCTGCAAAGTGCCAAGCGAGCAGGAGCCACTGGACAGGGGAACCTGGCTGGCACCATCTGGCTGGGGATGGTGGCACACCTGACTACTGCTGCACTCTGCCTTGTGCTTCGGGCTGGGTTATAAAGAAGTTTTTAAAAGAAGCTGTTTCCCTGAAGGTTATTCAGAGTGTCATAATGTAATGTTTCCCCCGTGAGCGGTCTGCAGTGGTGTGGAGGTTCTCCCTGCGTGACTGGGCATGGAATTCCTGCTCTGGAAGTGCCTCCTAGCACTGGTGCTGTCGTTGCTGTGGGCAGGCAGCCAGATGACCTGTCCCCATCCATAGGGTCCTCCCCTCCTGGCACTGAGTGCTGTGGTCCTGGTGGAGCTGCAGGGCCTGGGGGGGGCCAAGCTTCCAACTGATCCATCCCACTGTTCCTGACCCAGTGCATGGGAATTGCACTGCTATTGCACAGCTCGCTGAGAGCCTGCTGCTATTCCCACAGCTGTCCACAGTCGTGTGGGACTGTCCCCAGGACTCTCTGTGTGACATTTGTCCCTTTGCCAGAGTCAGCCAGCATAAAGTGAGTTGTCATCAACTTTTCGGGAGGCAAAGAGTAGCAGCACCACGAGGACAGCGGGCTCAGGGCTGCTCCAGGTTTCACAGCCCTACTCGAGTTGTCTCACTCCAGAGGAGCCTTGAAGCTCTCTCTCTTCCCAGACCGGGAAGCTCTCAGCCTGGGCAGGGACAGACGAGGAAGATGAGGCCCTGACCTTGCAGGGGAAGGGGAGGAATGCGGGAGCCTGGGAGCTGTGTGGGCATGCGGGAGTGAGGCGATGCTCGGGCCGGGCTGAGCAGTGGGCACCGCCTGGGTCGCGCTTCCTGTGGTGAGCCAGCCTTGCTCAGAGGGTCGCCGTCCCCATCCTGCCGGTGCCAGCTGCGGACCAAAGGCGAGGCACAACCCCCCCAGCGCCGCTGTGCCCAGTGCAGGTCCCGGCAGGGCCGGCACAGCGGCGTTGAAACGAAACGCGAGGCGCTTTGTCTCAACTGGGAGCGCTTTAAGCCCTCGCTCGGGAACAATGGCCAAGCTATGGGATCATTTGTTCTGGTATTTCAGCAGCTCCTCATGATTTATGGGATGTTTTGTTCTGCTGCTTGTCTTAGCTTCCCCCTTTCCACCCTCCCCGTCTCCATCCCTTCTCCATTTCACCTCCTCCTCCCCCTGCTCCCAATTCCCCTAATAGCTGTGGAGCCTCTGTGCCTTATGAAGTCATGGTGTCTGTGACTTATTGAATTAGCCGGGTGGGAGCTGGACTTGCACACTGGCTCTGCCGGGCCCTGCCGGGGTGCCCGGGCTCCCGGGGAGCCAGCCCATGGCAGGGCCCCCTGCCTGGGCTCCCTGCGGCCGCAACTTTGCCGTGTGGCAGAGGGACATTGCCGTCAGAAGGAGGCTGTGAATTTGGTTCAGGGGCAGTAAATGTGGCCGAGGGGAGCTGCAGCCTCAGCGAAGGAGGAGGGCTCTGGCTACAGAGGCTCTCTTGTGCCGGGGGCTCTGCTGGCTGGCCTGGTGCTGCTGTCCACACACCTCACCTCTCTGGAGTGACGTGGATGCCAGTTAGGGAGCCCCAGAGTTCCTGGTGTTGAACTACACACAGGGCCAACGTGGTTCAAGGGCTTGATTGTGTCCCCAGCAACCTGAGGATGGCCATGGCCAATGCCTCTGGATGTACTTGGGGAGCAGGGGTTCACATCCCCCTCCCCAGAACTGGAGGGACAACGATTTAACAGTGACTGCGAGGGACATGTTGATGGCAGTGGGGAGGAGCGAGTCCTCCCAGCATCTCCCTGAAGGCTGGGTTTACCTCAGGAGAGCATTGCAAAGGAATAATTTACTTGTGAGTGATCACCTTTTATGCTGTTTTTCTGAGTTGCCTGCAGGCAGGCAGAGGCTGGAGGGCAGCTGCTGATCCCAGTGGGACTGACAGGGTGCTGCAGCCAGCCCTTAGCCTGGAGGCAGCTTTGGCAGAGGAGCCACGGTCCCTGCAGCTCCACTTCTGCTGCCTCGTGCTGCCAGCAGGGAGCCAGGAGCATCTTGGCCTGTGGGTGCAGGTGGGAAAGGAGAGATTATGTGCCTGTACTCCCTATGCCACAAGCCTCCAGGAGCCCAATTTTCCTCCTCTTCTCAGGAGAGGCAGCTCAGCTTGTGAGCTCACAATGAGACAGGAGAGGCTGGGAGCAGAGTGAGGCTCCAGCAGGTCCAGCTCTCTTATCTCCATTTGTTTCTCGTGTCACTGCCATGGGAGAAATTGAGCCCTCTGGGGAAGCAACAGAAGGAAAATGTTCGGAGAAGACTGATGCCCAGATTCTCCCTGTCTGGGCCCAGAGCTCTCAGCCAGACCCCTTCTTCTCTGAGAGCATAGGCAACAAATAACATTTAAAAGACAAGTATAAAATATTGTGCTGATTTGGTGCTCTGGCCACTTCCCTCTGCTGGCTGATACCTCCAATAAGATTATTTCTCAGTCCATTACCCTCAGCACACTTGAATTTCTCTCAAATAGCCCAATTGCCTGATTTGTTTTGTTTTATTGTCATCATCCCTCTGCCATTTCCTGTGGCCAGGATCTGCAAAGCAGGATGGATGCCTTGGTCCCTGAAAAGGGGAGTGGAGGATGCTCTTCATCCTGCAGGATCGCCACTGGTTTTTCTCCATGGGTGTGCCTCTGCCTCAAAGGTGCCAGTGGATTTCCACAGCAGGCAACCCAAGCCCCACAGATATACTAGGGGAACTGCAGAGATGCCACAATCCTTGGTATGAAAGGGAAACCTCATAGGTATCTAAACCTCAGTGCAAGTCGAGCTTTTCCACACCACCTGGTATTCCCATGGAATCACAGGAAGGTTTAGGTTGGAAGAAGCCTTAAAGTTCATCTTGGTCCAACCCCTGCCATGGGCAGAGACACCTTCCACCATCCCAGGTTGTTCTAAACCCTGTCCAACCCAGCCTTGGACACTTGGGGGATCCAGAGGCAGCCACAGTTTCTCTGGGCACCCTGTGCTAGGGCCTGCCCACCCTCACAGGGAACAACTCCTTCCCAATATCCAGACTAAACCTTTTGGTGTGAAGCCATACCCCTTATTCATCACTACATAGTGCCAGTGCACTGGATTTGGAAGGTCTTTGCCTCCCAGTCCCCTTATCCAGCACACAAAAGTATCTCAGTATGTTTCTTTTAATGGAAATATCCATAACAGTCCTGGTTTCCTGCTACTGGTCAGGTCTTCAGATCTCCAGCTGTGAGCCAGTTTAGACTTGGGGAAGGGCAGTGTGGAGGAATTGTGCTAGAGGAGCTCTGGCAATGGCAGCAGCTCACTCCAGTTCTGGAATGCCAGGCTGCCCTTCTCTCCATCCCTGGGAGCAAAAGGGATAACTGGTCCTGCTGCTGTTGCTTCTGGACACACTGGGTCAGAAAACACAGAAGCATGGACGTATCCAGATAGTCCTGACAGCTGGCACTCCCAAGGTATTCCCATACCTTTAATCCTTCCTTGTCAATTTAGCGGGAGCAGTCACTGTTGGGAAGTTTCCTCTGCTCTTAGATAATTTCCTGTGGCAGAGACAATTCCACCTGCCAGGGCTTCAGGAACCTCCTGTTTGTCTTCCTGAAGAGTGTCTCACAGTGCCAGGCCGATATTGGATCTACTGGTCTGGGTGCTGGCAGGATGGGCAAAGCTCTGTGGGGAGGCCAGATAGGAGGCAGGAGTCAGCCCAGGATGCTGGCACAAGAAGGTCTGTGTCCTTGGATGGGCTGGAATCTCTTTCCACCTTTGGTGGGGTCTTACTGCACACTGACTCGTCCCCATCCCTTGTATTCACTCTTCCTGTGTGGGCTGGACACTTTTCAGGGAACTTGTGAGCCCAAGTGGCCTCCACATCTACTGGGCCTTATGCCTGGTGGAGGTCAGAGAGGGTAGTTATGTTCCCTTCCACTCCTGACTTCCACATTTCCTCCCTTTCTCCTCCAAATTAAACTATTCATCCATCTGCCTCAGCAGTTCCCTCCTCAGGGACATTCCTCTCTCTGTCTCACTTTGCCTTTGTTGCCTTTATTTTTCTGGTGGGTCAGTCAGGGATGAAGATCTGCCACAAGGAAATGTTGGGCAATGTGGAGGAGAATTTTCCACGTAGGCAGTGCCAGATGGTGCAGATCTGATATATTTCAGGCCAGGAAAAGGCAAGGTTCATGCCTGACTGTGTCCAAAGTGGAACTGGATGCTTGGCAGCAGCTGCCAGTGTAACCCTGAGAACCTGCATATGGTCTTCACCCTGTCCACAGTGCTGAGGTTCACCTGAGCCCCTTCCAGGTCTGAGTTTGGTTTCCATCCAAGAAGTGTCCCAACAGGGCCTTCCAGGGCTCATCAGGCAGTAACTGGGAGACAAATCTGCCTGTAGTGAGGACAATGGTTTCATACAATCACAGAATCGTGGAGTGAGTTTTGTTTCACCTATCCCCACCCTGGAGAGGTCTGAGCTCTCCTTAGCCTTCAGTCATAGGATCATGGAATGGTTTCAGTTGGAAAGGTCCTTCAAGATCACATCATTTCACCCCCTGCCACAAGCAGGGACACCTTCCACTGTCCCAGGCTGCTCCAAGCCCTGCCCAACCTGCCCTTGGACACTTCCAGGGGTCCAGGGGCAACCACAGCTTCTCTGGGCACCCTGTGCCAGACCCTCACCTCCCTTGTGGAGAAGAAATTCTTCCTAATACCCAATCTAAATTTGTCCTACTTCAGCCTAAAGCCATTCCCCTTGTCCTACCACTGCCTGCCCTTCCAAAAATTGCCTCTGCAGCCTTCCTGCAAGGCTCCCTTTAGGCCCTGGAAGGGTCTCTGAAGTCTTCTAGGAGTCTTCTTCAGGTGAACAGTCCCATGGCAGAGGAGCTTCAGCCCTTGGAGCATCTTCATGGCCTCCTCTGGAATCTCTCCAAGTCTGCATCTTTCTTGTGTTGTGTTCCTGATTTGCTGTAAAAAGCTGGGTTTTGTAAGCTTTGGAAAATGAATGTATGACATTACATAGTGTTTGTTAAGTATGGCCACAGAACAGCTGCTGAAATGAGCAGAGCTCTGAGGAACATCTCCTCAGGTGTTATCAGGATGGGCTCTGGCCCACTGCCCCAGAAGGAGCCACCATCACCTTGAAAGGGACTCTGGCTTGTTGAGCTGTGGTCTCCATACAGACACTGCAGGTTTCCCAGTGCAGGGTTGTTGAGGCCCCTGGGAGGTCAGGGACTGCAGGATGACCTGGCACTGTGGTTACTTACCTCTTCCTCTGGTCTTGCTTCTCCTCTCTACCTCCAGACTCCACATTTAAGAACCCAAACTGACTTAGCAGAGTTCTCTCACTGCAGAGAGGACTAGGATACCTGTGGCACCTGTGGTACCTGTGGTAGCCATGGTACATGTGGTACCTGTGGCACTCGTAATATCCGTGGCACCTGTGGTGCCTGTGATGCCTATGGTACCTGTGTTACTCATAGTCGCTGTGGTACTTGTGGTACCCACAGTACCCATGGTAACTGTGCTTCCTCTAGTACCTGTGGTACCTGTGTCACCTGTGGTACCCGTGTGTCNGCTGGGGCAGCTGCTGCAGCCACAGGGTGCAAACTCTCGGTGTTCCCAGGTCCCAGTCCAGAGCAGGTTCCAGTAGGTCCAAATAAAAAAGAAAGGAGAAACAGTCCAGGAAGAAATTTGGACTGTTTAGCTAAACTAGCTAATGAGCAGAAGCAAGAGCAAGCAGAAGCAAAAGCGAGAGCAAAAGCGAAAAGCAAGAGCAAAAAAGCAAAAACAGCACCAGGTACTGCCCTGTGTCTGTGTCCCTCCAGCCATGGGGGAGAGGCTGAGAGCAAAACCAAAACAAAACATTCGCTCCTCAGAGCCAGTCTTAAAGGCACAGAACATGATATCCAGCATAAACAGCACACACGAATGGGGATACAAGCATCATAACATCACCCTAGGACACCGTGGTACCTGTGGTACCTGTGGCATCCATGGTACACGTGGTACCTGTGGCACCCGTGGTACCTGTGGTAACTGTGGCACCCGTGGTACCTGTGGTAACTGTGTTTTCTCCTGGCTCACTGAGCAGCTGAAGACAAGAGCTGGCCCTCCTTGTCCCTCAGCTTCTCACTCTTTAAAAGAAGCATGGCAAGGCTGACCTTTTTCAGGCACTTTGGCATTCCTGCCCATGGAGAGGGACTGGAACAAGGTGATCTTCCAGGTCCTTTCAAACACAAACTGTTCCAGGATCCTCTGATTCTATGAGAGCTGCTGGTGCAGGAGCTGCTGTTCCTCTAGGACACCTGGCATCTGGGGTCTCATGCTGGCCATCCCCCAGACCCACAGCTGACTTGTGGGCTTGCTCTGAGCTGCAGGCTAGCAGGTAAAGTTTTCCTGGTAGGCTTTGCACATCAACTTGTGCTGGCACTGTAGCTAAGAGCACCAAGATCAAGGTTTCTCTTCTGAAAGTGGTGTCCAGAGAGGCTGAAACTTCTGTCAAGGGAGCAAGTTCTAAAAAAGTGTCTTTTTATTCATCCCCAAACATTGTTCTCATTCATAAGCATCTTCTCTGGGGAGGAGGAGGAAGCAGTGACAGCGGCAGAGGTAATCTGAGAAGATTCAGACAGGTATAATCTTAACCCGAATTCTTTTGGGTTTAGATGTCACTGTACCCTGGAGCCATAGGGTGCTCCCTCCCCCTGTGTGCTGCAGCCAGCAGCCTCTGCTGGCCCATGTCAGAGCACACAAATCCTGAAGGAGTGACCCAGCAGAGACTCCTGGGAGATCAGTGCTTGCTGTCCTGTGCCAGGTACCAGCCCCAAGGGCAGAGGCACCTGGTGAGGCTGGACTGGGCTGTGGTTCTGGGAGGGGCCGCTGTGCCTCCACATCTCCTTGGGAAGAGGGACCAGATGCAGGTGAGGGTTTGCTGGGGCAGGTTCTTCGAGGTCTGACGTGTGCCTTGTCCCTCCCTGTGCCCCGTCCTGCTCCATCCTCGCTGCCCGAGCCGGGCTCCAGAGCCAAGTCCTGGTGCCCACTGGTCTCTGCGGACAGGCGGCCTGGATTGCCTTTCCTGTGCCCTGAAATCTCTCAAAGAACTGAGTCAAATCCTGGGAAGCAAGAAGGCTGCTGCTTCTGGACATAGATAAGCTGCTGTGGCATTCAGTCAGTGCTCCTGCTTTCCCTGTCTGTGCCTGGTGTCCTGCTGCTGTCCAGCTGGGCTCTGAGGGAGCCTCAGTGCTGAGCACACTCCAGGGGCTCCATGAGCCAGGAGCTGGAATTCCTGGCAGAATTCCCACCTGCATGATCTCTTTGCAAGTGGAAGACAGATTCTGCCAAGAGATCTCGTCCTCCAAGCGCAGTCCTGGCCCTGCTCTGCCCCGGTCATGAGCTCTGGAAGGCAGGGAAGTTTTGCTTGTGGAGCAGAGCTCAACTCCGGTGAACTTCACATGAACTTGAAGTTTCTTCGGCCGTTTTCTTTCCTGATGATGCAGGCAGGATCAGGATCCTGCACTGCACAGGGACCCATGCTACTGCCTTCACCATGCACCAGCATGATCACCTCATCCTTCTGAAGCACAGGGGCAGCTCCAATCTCTGCTCTCAGTGACCAGGATTGGCTGGAGGTGTGCCAGGGGATGTTTAGGATGGATACTCCAAAAGGTTCTTTCCCCAGAGGGTGCCGGGCATTGAACAGGGAATGGGCACAGCCTCGAGGCTGCCAGAGCTCCAGGAGCATTTGGACAATGATCTCGGGTGCCGGGTGGGATTTTAAGAGTGGGGCCTGTGTGGGGTCAGGGGTTGGACTTGTGACCTTTGTGGGTCCCTTCCAGCTCTGGCTACTCCAGGATTCTGTAATTCTTGGTGTCCAGGCAGGAGCCCCAGCAGAGAGATGGAGCTGTTCCTGTGTTGAACTGGTACTACCATAACTTTTGCTCTCCCTGGTCCCAGGGGGTGGTGGGCAGCCCACCGCAACACCAGGGGTCACACAGATGCTCTGTGAGAAAGTTAAATTCTCCTCCTCATGATGCTTCCACACTTTACCTGGAGATCATTCTTGCAACCTCCCTTGTCTGCATTCAGACCACAGAAGAATTGGGGTGAAGGCACAAGGGAGGCCCTCAGGGCTGAGGGCTTGTTGAGTCAGTGATGGGAGGGTGTGAACAAAGGGACCCTGACATCCTAGGCCAGCATGTGGCAGGGCACGGTGGGTACAGTGGGGTTTTCCAGACCCGTGAGCATGCCAGTCCTGAGGAAGCTCTTGCAGTAGGTGTGAAAAGCAGTGTGAGGAGCATGGTGGGAAGAGCTGGGTGTCTGAGGAGCATGGGGATATCCCCACCCCTCACCTCACTGCTCAGGGGGTGAGGAGGGGGAGGAAGGAGGCAGCAGCACCCACCATGTGTTCGGGCCACCAGCTCTGAAGATGTTTCCCAGCCTCTTGGTGGTGGAGAGGCCCAGGCTGGCTGTTCGTGGCTCAAAGGTCCTGCTTGGTGTGACTGTGTGAGCAGGGATGTCCCAAGGGCTTTGGGAGATCTTGGAAGTGCTGTCTCTTCTCCTCCCCCCCGTTACCTCTCATCTCCAGGACCTGCAGCTATATTGGCCCTTGCCACCCTTGCTCGTTTGAGCTGCAGGGAAGTCATCCCTGTGAGCTGAACAAAAGGACAAGGAGGGCACCACAACTTGACCCTGGTAGGGTTGTACAGCATTTCCCAGTGGAAGTTTGTTTGCTCTAACCTCTGCCAGGCTTCAACTGATTGGGCTGGATTGTTCCATGCTTTTCTGCCTCAGGCTGAACTTTCTCCTTTTTTTTTTCCCTCTGTTTTTCCCAATTGTCAGCAGAAGGTTGGGGGAAAACGGTAGCTTTGCCAAATTTTTTTTTCCTCCTGTCTCTTTGTTTGAGGGCTTCTGGTGTCTCCACTCTTTGAAAAAGAGACTTGAAATTTGGCAGGGATGATGCATTCCTGCTGGAAATCAACATGGATATGGTCAAATGGTTGGCCACTGGAAAGCATGGAAGAGCCTGGAGGGGCCAGCTTCAGGGGCCAGCTGCTGGCATCCCCATTTGCAAAGGGACTCTGGCCACTCTGTGCTCTCCTGTCCCTTTTTTCTTGGGACCCCTCCCAGCCCACTCAAGTTAGGTCAGGAGTGGTGGCTGACACAGCTGTTTCCCAATAGCAAGTCTCAAAAGCATTTTACCCAAGATCACGCTGTCTTTGCCCCCACTTCCCACGTGTGGCACTTGTGGGTGCCACCTGCCTCTCACCCTCAGCAGAGGGAGGAGCAGAGCTCAGGCCAGCTTGGGCAGTGCCTTGGGAGGGGAGGAGAAGCTGAGGGAACGCTCTTGTTGTGTGAGACCTGGCAAAGGGTGTTTGCAGACCTGCCTGTCCTGTGGGAGAGCTCAGCAGCACAGCATCCCTCTGGGGTGCTGGGCTCCCTTTCTTAGGGGACCAGACAAGCACAAGGTCACAAACATGTCCATGCATGGAGGGACAGGATGACAGAACCATTACAGCTGGGAAGGACCCTCAGGGCCATCAAGTCCAGGCTGAGCAGGTCCTGGTAGCTGGAGGTTTGACCTGGTGATCCCTATGGTTTTCAAAGTTGCTCTTTTATATTAGAGTGGAAACTTTTTTTAATTGCTGTCCTGAGGGCTTTGGAAGTTCCTTCATAGACGTCGTTGTCTTCAGCTGGGGTTTTTCTCCTTGAGGACACCTCAGAGCTTTCTGCAGAGGGAGGACACATGAGCTGGGAAGGCTGTGGTCTGATGAAGGAGCAGGCATGCCCCAGATGGAAGGAGACCCTGCTGGTGGTTACTGTTCCCAGTTGATGTGGTTGCAAGAGTGCTCGAGCACTCAAAGGGTGTTTTCTAGCAAAATGGTGGGAAAAACTGACTTCTCCTCTTGGACTGTTGGCTTTGGACCCTGACTCCATGGAGATGCTGCTGTAGTTGGGTGGCAGTGACCCAGCCCCTCTGGTGTTGCTCCTGAGTTGGGTGGTGCTGGCATGAGACCAGCCCCAGGGCAATGTGGTGGAGTGATCAGAGGAGATCCTGGTGGGAGCTGATCCGGAGCAAGCTGGGAGCAAATCCCAGCCTGAAGCTGTGCCAGGCAAGGGGTTTGCCAGGCTGGGGCGTGCTGGCCCAGGGAGATCCCAATGGAGGTGGCTGTTCTTGGTGGCCGTGCCAGGAGCAGTCTGTGGGCAGTGTCCGGCGTGCCCAGCACTGCTGGCTGGCTCCTGCTGGGTGCCTTCCAGCGGGAAGCGGGTTTCTGACTCCAGTAACATTTACCAGCTGGGCAGCAGCTCTGGAGCCGGGCGTGTGCGTTTGTCTGCTCTTCCATTGTGACTTGGCCAATGTCTCCTCCTCCCTGCTGAGATCAGTGGCTGCGGCCTCCCTTTTGTAACCCCTTTGGGTGCAGCTCTGGAAGTCTTTAGCCTGGTTTCCGTCAGAATGCTGCTCCCATCTGGCTGGATGTCTTGGATGGGACAATGGCATGGAGGTGGGTTTCCATCAGAAGGGGCATCCCAGTGATGGACCGGAGGACTGAGAAGTAGAGGTGGGATGTAGGTGGCTGAGGATGGAGCCCAGCTGTATGGGGGAGTGAGCCCAGGGGTCCTCCAGAAGACCTTCTTGGGCCATTTTCCTGCCAGTTGATGGTTCTGGAGAAGAGGTGGTTGCCTCCAGGAGGTGGCACGACCTTGCCGGTGGCACCAGGTGGCGCAGGTGGTTAAAGGATTCGGTTCTGTGCAGGTCTGGGTGCAGATGGATTGCCTCCCACTGCTGTCATGAGTCTGCAGTGCTCAGCCCCCAGCGCACTGGGCTGTGCCCCCATGCCAGGCCAGCCTCAGCCCCAGGGCGAGGCAGTGGGGATGGGGCTCCCTGGGGCCCTGTTTCCAGCAGAACCAGGAGCTGACCTCACCTTGGAAGCATAGTGAGGGGCCTGAGCATGGACTCCACTATGCAAGAAAAAGACACAGCCATGTGGAGGAGCCATGCTCGGTGGGAGAGCCCTGGTGATGTCAGGACAGTGAGGACACAGTAGAACATACCCTGGGGTGAGGCCATGACAAAACACAAGGCATCCCTCTGGCACAAACTCAAGCTCTCTTGGGCACAGACAGGTAAGCTCTTCTTCCTGGCTCCTGGAAGGTCCTGAGCTCTTTGGTGGGGTGCAGGTATGTGGCAGCAGCCCTCAGGGCAGCTGGGACACTGCCATCCCAGTGTCCTTCCTTCTCCCATTGGAAGAGCCTCTGGACCCATGGTTCTGCCAGCCCCGTGCCCTGCTCCTTCCCCAGAGGAAGGACCCAAGGAAGGGGACAGGACCAGGCTTGGGTGAGTGTGACCTTACATTGCTTCTCACTCCTCCCAGCATGCCAGTTGTGCCCTGGGCATCTGAGTGCTGAGCATCTACCTCCTGCTCCTGTTGGATACAAAATGGGCCCCTGTGAACCCACAGGGATACTTTTTCTCCCTTCTTTTGCCCTCAGTGATCTTTGATTTCAGTCGTCGTACGACTCAGCTCCTGCATTTAATCCCCTGGAGCAGTTTGCACTCATACAGCTGTGGCAGGAGCACCGCTTGCTCCTAGCAGGCCAGGCTGGGACAGGGTTTCCTCCTGGGCCGGGGCACCGAGTCCCCATGGCTCATCTGCTTCCCCATGTGGGAGTCTGATTTAACCAGGGCGTTGGTAGCAGCTTGAAGGTTCTCCTAGAGCTCTGTTCCAGCACCTGGGCTTGTGAGGTCCTGGCAGAATGGGAGTGGAGCAGAACAGGTGCTCTCTGATCCCTCAGCCTGCCTGTCCACTCAGCCCTACCCGTGAAGGTCTGGCTGGTGGCTAATGCTGGCAGCATCGGGCACGTGTGGGTGTGAGGCTGAGCACTGCACTGCTCCTGGCTGTGGGTGTGGGACACAGCCAGCAGAAGGTGATACCATGCAGTTCCCATGAAGGGCAGTCTGGGCACTGACCTTTAGGTCCTGCCCCTTTCTTGCTGCCTGTTCCTTGCCAGCAGCTCTGGTCTGGAGCAGCTCCTCACCCAGCAAGGAGCAGCCAGCAGTGGTGCTGAGCTCCCTCTGGGGTGCTGGGCTCCCTTTCTTAGGGAACCAGACAAGCACAAGGTTACAAACCCCTGCAGAGGTTTGCGGGGAACAGGGATTTACAGACATTTGCAGAACATGGGTTCTCAGGGAATAGCATTTTTCAGGGGACAGGGGTTTTCAGAGGACAGAGATTTCCAGGGGACAGGGTTTTCAGTGGACAGGGATGTGCAGGAGTTTGCAGAAGCAAGAGTTCACAGGGAATAAAAGTTTGCAGGGGACAGGGATTTACAGGGTGGCTGCAAGCTCCCACCAAGTCAGGCCCAGGGCTGTGAGCTTGGCTCTTGGCACCAGAGTTCTAGCTCTGTCTGCCTCCTCCCCAACAGTGCCAGGGCTTTTGGGTGGTCACAGGGCTGTGATCACAACCAGCACTGCCTTTGTGTAGTGGGTACCTGGCACTGGGCTGACCACACTGGGCTTCCCCAGGAACTTTGACTGTGACTCGGGGCAGCTTGTCCTGCTCTGTCCTGTCTCCATCGGGTTCCAGTTAAAACCAAATGCATTCTCCAGCCTAAGCTGCTTAGCCGTTTGAGCCCTTCCAAAAATGAAACAAATACCCACGGACTGCAATTCAAATTGCAGCTCAATTAGGGCTTGTTCCCAATGCGATCATAAAACCTCCAGTACGAAAACAAACAACCCAACTAAACCACATCCAAGCCTGGCAGCATCCTCTGGAATGCCTTTAAAATAACAAGGAGCGCAGAGGAAGATGAAAGCACTGTGGCCAGTAGGAGGAAGGCTATGTGGCCCTGAGGGGCAGCCTGGAGGTGGGCTGAGCAGGTGTGGAGCAGGCCAGGTTGGGATCAGGAGAGCAGAGAAGTGACGGATGTGATGGACACGGGCCCGATGGGTGCCATGGAGATGTGGACCAGTGTGGAAGTGATGGGCACAAGGGGAACAGGGCAGCCCGGGGCCCGGGGTTGGGCTGCTCACAAGCTGCTGCTGGGAGGATTTCACAGGGTGAGGGAGGGGAAGCTGTGGAGGTGGTTTGGAGCATGGTGGTTGTTCTCGGAGAGGCTTCGATGTGTGAGCAGGGCGGGGGGAGTGCGGGGCCAAGGCCGGCGGCTGGAATGCGTGTCCCACGTAACCCTGGCTTGCACCACGTCCAGCCAGTCTGGTGCCGCGGTTCGAGTTTCACTGCGGGCTTTAAACCCGGCCATATTTAGCGTGAGCCTCGCTGGCCTGTCAGGGAGGGGAAGCCGCAGCACAACTAATAAAAAAAAGCCAAACAAAAACAATGTAATTAAAGAGACTCAGCACTGTGTGTTCCCATAGCAAGAACATTTACCCAAGACTTCCTTGCTCAGATACTTAATGTCGAGCAGCAATTAAAGGCTGGCTTTGTGGCCAGACAGAGGAAGATTTGCCCTGGCCGGGAGATGGAGCCCAGGGCTGAGCCATCCCCGGTGCCTGTGCTGGTGGGGAGGGACCGGTGGCTTTCGGCACTGGGAGGTGCCCCAGGGACACGTGTGGGTCCCACGGGGATGCTGCATCCCGAACAACAGCTCTCAAACCCCACTGACACACCCAGCTCCATCCCCACAGAAATTCGGCAGCACAGAAGCAGAAAAGTGGATTTTCTGCACATTTTCTAGGTAGGAACCTCTGGGCAGGACACACAGGAGCTCTGCTGGAGTAAATCCTTGTGAAAACAGTGAAATCAGCAGAGCTGGGCTGGGTGTAGAAGCTTCCAGCATCTCCTTCCTGTCCCAGATCTATGGATGGAGGCTGTGTTAGCCAGAGAAATGTCAAATCTCCTCCCTCAAGGGATGCTTTGGGGGGCCTGGAGCCAGGTTAGGATGCTGGAAGCCAGGCTGTGCCCACTGGTGCTCCCTTCACTGCCGAGCTCCCACGGAGCCAGGCTGAGGGCTGTGTCCTTGGCTCTTGGCACCAGAGTTCTGGCTCTGTCTGCCTCCACCACCCAGGTGGTGCTCATGGGCTGCTGGTGTTGGCACCGTCCCTACCTTGGCTGTCATGGTGAACTGGTCATTGTGCCACATCCCTCAGATTTTTCTCTCAGCACAGTCCCCAGGGAGAGGTGTCCCTGTGTCCTGCCACTGCTGTGTGATGTGTGTGTGTGTGTGTGCAGGGCATGCCCGTGCGCAGCACACCCGGGACAGTGGCACTTTGTTACAGCAGTGCCAGCAGTCCTGACTGCCATGCCAAATGTCACAGGGACATGGCAAACGAAAGTCTGATTTGGGGTACATTGAGCCACAGGATCCTTCTGGTCTCTTTCAAGCAGCGATCAGGAGGTCTAATTAAAAAAATAAAGGAGAGCAAGAAGCGGCAGCGTTATTGTGTTGCAGCAGAGTTTGCGCTCCCTTCCTTCCCCAAAGGCGCTGCTGGGCCTGCAGCAGTGGGGTGTTTTATGGGACACTGTCAGCGGGTGATCTACTTGGTTGGCTCCAAACCTCTCCTGGAGTCCTGAGGTCTCTGTCTTTCCCAAATTCAGCCTATGATTTAAGAGGGAGATGTAGTGGGGAAGAGGCATTTGGGCAGGATCTTCCGTGCAGTGCCAGGGGACATGGCTGTGCCTCAGGAGGACGCTACTGACCCCCAGTCAGCCCTGTGGTGTGGGACCTCATGTGTCCAGCCTGAGTCCCTTCTGCCATGGCTGAGGACAGCTTCTTGCTATGTGTTCCCCAAAGGGTGCAAAACCTTCCTGATTTGGGGAGTGGCCTGGATGTTGCAGCAGAGTTGCTGCGAGGGGAAGTGCTGCGAGGGAGAATGCTCCTCTTCGTGCCCTGCAGAGGTGCAGGGCACTGAGCACCTCTGGATATTGCAGGTCTCACCCAGGATGTGCTTTTCATTTGGGTACCAAGCTGCTAGGAATCTGGTTTCCACTGCAGAGCTGTGCTGTGCCAGGGTGGGCTGTGTGTCCACGGGCCACGAGCCTCTCAGGCAGCATGGACACACCACAGTGTTCCTGGCATAGGGACAGCAGGGATGATGTGCTGCCACTGGTGCTCGGGGAGTTCTGCACTGACCCGGGGACTGAGTTCCTTCAGGCATTGGGGTCTAACAGCACTGGGCTTCTGGAGCTCCAACAAAAATGTCCTGGCAGGAGCAGTGTCTATATAAGTTAGTTTTTATTGCTAAACAAAAGAGGCATGCTCATTTCGGCTCCACTCAAAACAAAACCCAGCAGGTTTGCCAAGTGGGGAGAAAAGAGAAAAGCTAGAGGAAACAGACAAACAAACAAACAAACAAACAAATCTGCCTTGGTGCCTTTCCCTGGACCCAGGTTTCAATAAACAAGTGCATTTTCTAGGCACACAGATGTTTCTGTGGAGCAGGAGTGTTTTGCTCTGTGTCTACATGGCCAGGTCACTGCACAGCACCTAAATGCCTTGGTGCTCTGCACAGCCCAGGGTGGGTAACTGCTGTGCCTTCAACATCCCTGAGCCCTGCTGCCTTGCAGGGATGTTGATCATGGCATTTACTCCTAGTTCTGAGCATGCTTTTTGGTGGCTTGTGAAATTCCACCCTTTGGAAGGGCTCCCCTACTCATGTTCCATTTTTAATCCAGCCTCTATTTTGCCAGTCATGACAAATTGCTTATGCTTGGGCAAAAAGAATGGAAAATGCAAATGCATCAGCAGCTCCTCTTCATGCTGGACATGGCACCTTTTGTGCCTGTCCCCATGGCTGCAGGGGAGCTGCTCTGAGCGTTGGTCCCTGCTCTAGACTGTTGCTGTCCTAGTGTCCATGGCCATGGTTGTAGATTCTTGCTGCACAGGGGTGAGTGTGACCCTGGATGTGGGTCAGGCCAAGTGTGCTCAGGTGTGGACAGACCTCTCACACGCAGATTTTTCTCTCAGGAAACGCTTACTTGTGGATCTTGCCACTTGATCTCATAGGATCATACAGCCATGGAAGAGCTCAGGTTGGAAGGGACCTTAAACACCATCCTGTTCCACCCCCTGCCACATGCAGGGACACCTCCCACTGTCCCAGGCTGCTCCAAACCCTGTCCAGCCTGGCCTTGGACACTGCCAGGGATCCAGGGGCAGCCACAGCTGCTCTGGGCACCCTGTGCCAGGGCCTGCCCACACTCACAGGGAACAATTCCTAATTCCCAATATGCCATCCAGCCCTGCCCTCTGGCAGTGGGAAGCCATTCCCTGTGTCCTGTCCCTCCACGCCTTGTCCAAAGTCCCTCTCCAGCTCTCCTGGAGGCCCTTTGGGCCCTGGCAGGAGCTCTGAGCTCTCCCTGGAGCCTTCTCTTCTCCAGGTGAACACCCTCAGCTCTGCCAGCCTGACTCCAGAGCAGAGGGGGTCCATCCTTGGAGCATCTCTGTGGCCTCCTCTGGACTCACTTTCCTGTGTTGGGGTCCCAGGGCTGGAGGCAGCTCCGCAGGTGGGGTCTCACCTGAGTGGGGCAGAGGGGCAGATCTGCCCCCTTGCCCTGCTGTCTCTGCTTGGTGCTGGTCACTTCTTGCTGCAAGCTCCTGGTTGTGGGGAGCTTGGTTGGGTTGGGTTGTTTCTCTCTGATATTTGGATTTCAGGCTTCTCCTATCCTTTGTCTGTTCCATCCTTGCGTACCTGTGGACTGAATTGGAGCATGGTTCAGGAGAGCATCCCTGGCACGTTGTGTTAACGCACCGCTGGCATCCATGTGGCTGCGAGGCTTCAGCAAACTCTGCAAGGGCCCAGTCCCTCTTCTGCTCCCAATACCACCCCTTGTCCCTTGAAAGCCATCAGCACCTTTCATACCCTATCCTTCAGGCTCCCTGCTGCTTCCTTGTTTGCTGCCCGAGGCTGGGAAGGGCGGGAGCAGCTCCTTGGGGTGACAGCCACCCACACTGAGCCCAGGGACTGGGGCATGGTGCTGAGCTCAGTCAGCAGCTGTGCCTGGAGCCTCCCCTCTTACTGCCATCTTGGGCAGGCATGCAGGAGCTTTTCCTCCCCACGGCCAGCCCGGAGGGCAGCAGGGACCAGGTGGGCTCGAGGTGTGGCTGGAAGGTCACTGCCACCAGCAGCAGCACCACCGGCACACAGGCTGTTCACAGCCCAGGCTCCTGGTGGTGAGAGGCCTCTGGGATGGCCACCATGGCCCCCATTAGCCACATCGCAGAATCGTGGGCTGCTCTGGGTTGGAAGGGACTTTAAAGATCATTTATCTCATCCCACCCCCTGCCGTGTCTGTCAGGGCCTGCTTCTCAGCTGGAGACCCAGAGGGGCTACGCCCTTCAACAAAATGCACTTAAAATCAAGGAACTGCAACAATTATTATCACTTTTTACTAGGCCAAGATCTGCAGTTTTGCAAACATTAACATTCAGAATATCCGTAAACCACATTATAAACTACCCAGTGGATTTACTTGTGTTCGATGCTGGAGGAAGGGAAAAAATGAAGTTGCATTTTGCTCATCCATCCTCATATGCTAGAAAATCATCTCTATTGCATTGGTGTCCTGAGACAGAACCATAGTTAGAATCACTAAGGTTGGAAAAACATTTAAGATCATCAAATCCAACAATTAACCCAGCACTGCCAAGGCCACCACTAAATAATGTCCCCAAGTGCCACATCCACAAAGTCCCTCAAGGGATGGTGACTCCACCACTGTCCTGGGCAGCTGTGCCAGTGCCTGAGCACCCTTTCAGGGAAGAAATTTCCAGGATATCGAACCTAAACCTTCCCTGACCCAGCCTGAGGCTGTTTCCTGTTGTCCTGTCCCTGTTCCCTGGCAGCAGAGCCCGATACCCACACCCTGCTGTCCCCTCCTGTCAGGGAGTTGTGCAGAGCCAGAAGGGCCCCCCTGAGCCTCCTTTTCTCCAGGCTGAGCCCCTTTCCAGTTCCCTCAGCTGCTCCTGGTGCTCCAGCCCCTTCCCCAGCTCTGTTCCCTTCCCTGGACTCACTTCAGCCCCTCCTGGTTTTTCCTGTCATGATGGGCCCAGAACTGCACCCAGATGGATCTGACCAGCCCCAACTCATCCTTCCACAGAACCTCAGCCTCTTCTGTGGAGAGGGTAATGGAGTTTGCTGTGTGTGGGTTTATGGCACTGCAAACCTGATGCCCACATCACCTCCCTGATGGCCACAAACACATCCTTAGTAGCCAGAGGGCTGAACTACTGGGGCAGGCAGAGCACCCTGCTTGCAGGAGGACAACCATTAGCAAGAAGAACCAGTTGTGGTTGGGATAAATTTAGTTTGGCTGCACTGTGACTCCTCGGGCAGAGGAGATGGGATTTCCTCCCACACCTCACTGCAGGATGGGTCTTTGCCATGGATGAGCTGATGTTGGCCGGTTGGCCCCTGAGGGCAGGACATCTGTAGGTGTTGTTTTCAGCTATCAGTTGCTCCAGGGCAAAGCTTAGCTCTAGATAAATCAGGACCATTTCACTGAGTCCGGATTATTCATAACCACAGGACAGGAAACTCTTTTATCTGGGGGCAACTGGTTTAATATGCACAGATGTTCACTCCTGAGCACTGAATAATTTCCATCTCTTTACTTCTCATTAAAAGTAAATCAGAGGAGGGAAAACAGTGAGAAATTTCTCTCTGTCTCTCTGTTTCTGCCATCTCTGGGAGAGCTTCCTCCCAGCTGTGCAGTCTGCCTGCACTGGGTCATTTGCCGTGTGTATTTTGCTTGGCAGAAAAAAGGATTTTCTCTCCAAAGCACCACTCCATTTTAAACCCTGATTTTGCAGGCATGAATGGAGCAGGGTTCTGTTACAACAGGGTCTGCTCCAGCTTCCGTAGAGGGAAGAGCATTCTGTGTGGGAGAGCATTGTTGCTTCTTTTGAAGATGAGGAGCCACGGTGGAATTTACACATCTTGTTGATGAGCCTGCTGAAAGAGCCACCTTCACCTCTGAGCAGCAGCTGGAGGTGGAGAGGAGAGAGAAGAATTTGAGCAGCAGGGAACTCTTATTAAACATAAGAGAAAGGGCAGGGTTTTGCTGGATGAACCTCTCTCTTTCCTAAGTATGCCAGGCAGTGCTTTGCATCTCAGGCTTTGCCTGAGGGTCAGGACTTGCCTTCCTGTCTCTTCCTGCCAGAGCAGCTCTGTCTGCTCAGGCACAGGTGGCTTTTCTCTCACCTCTGTGTGCCAGTGGCAGCAGAGCTGTGCTGTTGTTCTGCCCCTACGCCCTCTGTTCTGTCCCTGCCCTCTGCAGAGGGTTGGGTGTGCTGTGTGTGAGCCTTTGGCACGGGCAGCCCGCAGGAGATTGCCAGGAGCTGCTCCCTGTCCATGGTGCCTCGTGCTGTGCTCAGGCTGAGGACTCTGTGTCCAGGCCCAGGCAGGTCCCAGAGACAGCAGGACTGGTTTCCAGCCCTTCCTTGCACGTGCAGGTCTCTCCCACCACGGTGACATGCTCCTGGGTGCTTATCCCTTCCTCCCCACCAGAACCAGCAGGGCTCTGCTGCTCATAGCTCACCCACTCCCAGGTGGCTGCTCAGGGGTATTTTACCACCTGAAGCAACAAAACACCCGTCTGATTTTGCAAATGGACCTTTGCTTGGTGTGGTTGGTGCCCAGTGTCTGATCCATGAAGCCCTGTGCTCAGATAATGTTCATTCCTGGAGAAACCCGGGGCAGCAACTTGACACTGTGGCTTGGGCCACGCTGGAGACCTCTAAATCCACAGGCTGAAGCTGGTGAGATGAATGATTGCCAGGAGTCCACCTCTGCAGTATTTTCCACTCTTAAATATCACAGTAATAAAAGGTAAAATCATTGAAGTCCTCCTGCAGCCCACTGTGCCTCATCTGAAATGAGGACAACAAAGAGCATGGGGCAAGGGGTTATTAATATCCTGTCTCATGATGATGGCTTTAAAAACATCCTTACTGCAGGCAAAGCCCCGCTGGAGTGCTTTGGCATGACCTTCAGCCAAATGCCGGGCTTTTATCACACTTCTCCAGCCCCTTCCCCAGCTGGAAGACATTGCCCCTAAATGTCTGACCTTATACACAGGGGGATGGGGTCAAAACAGAGAGAAACTGTTAAGTGTAGCCATGCTAAATGCTCCTCAAACCTGGTGCTCATCTCTGGGAACTATGACAGAGCTCCAGCAAGAAGGGGACCAGATGTTTGATGCAGTGGAAATCCTCCATGCCATAGGGGATGACTCATGGGCAAAAGCCCCACACAGCAACAAGGCCATGCTGACACCAAAGTGGGGGATTTTGACTGTGGGATGAGGTCTTGATGGAGACAGGAGGGTCCTGGCTGCAGGGAGAGGGACAGCTCCCATTTTGGAGAACCCCAGAAAAGATACCAGCTTTCCTTGTGATTTGTAAATATTGAAAATAAGAATCAAAATCACATCCCAGTGGCAGGACACTGGAACTAGAAGTCCCTACCAACCCAAATCAGTCTGTGATTCGATAATCAGAGAAAGTATTTTCTAGGTTAATGGATGGAGAAGTAAGTAACAGCTGTGAAACCAAGATTTCTTGGTGAGCAGAAGACTGGGGTCACTGGTCCCCATCAGGACTTGGCATTATCTGGATGCTCTTAGAAATGTCCTCTAATGTTCCCTGCTCCTACTTCTCTTCCAGAGAGTGCTCCTCGCTGGAATAACAGCTCTGAGAAAAGTCATGTACTAAAAAGGGCTGAGGGACGATGGTCAGTGCAGGACATGGACTCCTGTAGAAGGGTGGGTGTGGAGAAGTGACAGACAGCACTCACCCAGCACGGGCCTGGGGGCTGCTGAGGGGGCTGGGCCTCCCTGGATGGGATCTCTGTAGGAGCTGGATGGTGGAGACCTGGCAAGATGGATCCAGACTAGTTGTAGAGCTGAGCAGCCTGCAGTTGCTTTGGGCATCCCAGCTTGTGTCTGGAAGGAAATGCCTTACTTGCAGGGATCATACGAGCCCCTTGGCACCCCTGCAGGGCAGCAGCAGTGGTGAGGAGGAGGAATTGATCTGCCTCAGCTGAAAACAGATGGGTGAGGGCATTGCTGCCACTGGCATCCACCTTGCAGCCACTCACATTGGTGCTGCCCAGGAGTGCTCTGGCTCTCCTGATTCCTGTCTTGCTCCTGACAATACAGACATGCCTCTGCCTTTCCGGCATGTTCTCCACGCCTCATTGCCCTCCTGGCTTTTCCCCAGGTCATCCTCCCCTAAAATGACGCAGCAGATGCGGGACCTGCAGCTGGCACAGGCCAGGAAGCCGCCAGGCCCTTCCTCACCGAACGCAGCCAAGAGGCTCTACCGAAACCTGTCCGGGAAATTCCGCGTCAACTACACCTCCTTTGACGAGGGCAGCCTGGTGGGACGGGGCGAGAAGGAGAAGCTGCGCAAGTCCTACCTGGTCAGTGCCATCCAGGTGGGGACAGAGGGTCTGTGGGGGCTGAGATTCCGCTGTGGGTGGTGCTGGAGCACAAGAATGTCTTCCGTGAAGCTGTAGCAAGTTCAGTTGGAGCTGATCCAGGTGTTTGCTTGGCATCATCCAAATGTGTCTGCAAAGCGCTGGTGTTCCCAAGCCCCTGGGATGAGGGCACTCTCTCCCTGATTGGGTTCATGGCATGCTAGTGAGGGTCTGGGGTACTTGATGGGATGAAGGAGGTTGCCCCGTGCTCAACCCAGCTGCATTTTTCCTTTCACCCAGTTCCAGAGCAATGCTGCACTCTTTGAGGCCGTGGAGATGCAGGACCTTGACAGGGTGCAGGACATGCTGAAGCACTACAGCCCTGAGGAGCTGGACCTCAACACCCCCAACAGCGAGGGGCTCCTGCCTCTGGACATCGCCATCATGACCAACAACGCTCCCATCGCCAGGGCCCTGCTGCAGGCGGGGGCGAAAGAGAGCCCGCACTGTGAGTTGGGACAGGGTGTGCCCATCACCTGGGTCTCCAGCCTGGTGCAGTGGGGCACACAGACATTGCATGCAGGTGGGGAGGTGATGGCTGGGCTCTGGGAGACTGGTGCAGGCTGTAGCAGGGCTTGAGGGGAGCCGTGCACTCAAGTGGACCCCAGGACCAGGACATGGAGGGGAAGATGGGTCTCAGGGTGGGAACTCACTGCCAACAGAGGCAGAGCTTGCTCCAACCACCTTCCCTTTCCTCCTGGACCCCCCCACAGTTGTGAGCCTGGAGAGCCGCTCGCTGCACCTCTCGACCCTGGTGCGGGAGGCGGAGCAGCGCGTCAATGAGCTGATGGCACAAGTGGTGAATGAGGCGCCCAACGCTGACTGCTCCGAGAAGGAGAAGCAGCTCAAGGCCTGGGAATGGCGATTCCGGCTTTACAAGCGCATGAAGGCAGGGTTTGAGCATGCCCGTGAGTGACTGACCACAGGAGGGCTGGGGCCTGGGGGGTGCCCCTGCCAGGGCAGGGAGCGGGGCTGTACACCCATCACAGGGTCCCTGCACCCCATGGCCAGGACTTGCAGTATGGGTGCGTGGAGAGAAGGTATTCCATCAGGGAATGTGTCCCTGGGGCTGGGGAGGGGCCCAGGAGGGACACAGGGAGGTTCAGAGCGACCGTCCTCACTGTAGCAGTCCCTGCACTCTCTGTCCCCAGGAGTGCCAGATGCCCCCAGTAGCGTCCACCTTTCTGTGGCCAGCAGCTCCTCATTGCAGGTGACCTTCTGGGAGCCCCTGAGCGTCAACTCGGCCGTTGTCACCAAGTACAAAGGTAAGGACCAGGATCCCTGCGGCAGGGCAGGGGCACACAGCCACAGCAGGTGACACAACACACCAGAACCAGGGGCAGTGCTGCCAAGCCCCAGCCAGGTCATTTTTATGCTGGAGCACAGAAGAAGCCAGGGCTTCTGGACAGTCCAGCCACCATCCAAATGCTCTGAGCTAGACCAAACATCATCTTGCACCAAGGCAAAACTTGGGGTGTCACTTGTTGGCTGCCCCCTCATCCTGCACACTGGGAAGGATTTGTTGTCCTGCACCCCTCACCCACTTAAACCAGATATTTTTGGCTTCCGGAAAAATTTCTTCCATCGCCCACTTCTGAGCCACCGATTAAAGGTGCTCATCTCATCTTATGTGGCTTGGTGAGGATAGCAGCTCCCCATGAGCTTCCCCCCACTATGAATCACCTTTTCCCCTGCCTTCACTCTGCTGCCTTCACGTCCTGTGCTGCCTGTCTGTAACATGCTGCCCCAGCCCTGGTGGCCTGTCCCCATTCCAGGGCCTCATGGCACCTTGGGATCTCTCTCCTCACAGTGGAGTGGAGCAGCTCCCCCACCTTCTCGCCACTGCTTGGAGAAGCTGTGATCAGCAAGCTGAAGGACCTGCACTTCACCATCCAGGGGCTGGTGTCGGTGAGTGCCGGGGGTGCCCATGGTGGGCAGGGCTCGGCAGGGAGAACTGGGAAAAGCCATAGGCCACAGTGCAGCCTGTGGGGAGTGGATCAGGCACTGGCACAGGCTGCCCAGGGCAGTCATCATCCCTGGAAAAGTTCAAAAGGCAAGTATTTGGTACTTGGGGACGTGGTTTAGTGGTGGCCTTGGCAGTGGTTGGACTCAGTGATCTTGGACACCTTTTCCAACCTTAATGATTCTTTGTTTCTGTGATCATTCTGAGCAGAAACAATAGGACTGTGCCACACTGTGTGCCATGGGCAGAGCCTGGGCAGAGCCAAGAGTGCTGGGAGAAGCATCTGTCTGTCCCTGCATGGCCACAGCCAGTGGCACTGGGGATCCTCTGTGACGGGCTGCCTGGGGCAGTGACAGGCAGAATTCACCCAATGCCTGATTTATCCTCCGGCCCCCACCCCACTCCTGTCTCCACCCAGGCTCTTCCTGGGCAGGAAATCAGGGGCTCATTCCTCTGCTACCTGCACGGCCTCTCGCCTCGCCCCAGCCCCAGTGTCACTGAGACGGGGGACCAGCCCTGTCTCCATCTTTGGGAGCTCGGGGAGGTCATGGCTGGTGGGGCTGTGGCTTCCTGGTTTTATCTCCCTGAAAACCACAAGAGTCAGGCCTGGGCCAGCACCGGGGACATGGGGACTGTGGTGGGATGGGGCTCAGGATGGGAATACAGGCAGATGCTGGGATAAATGGGGTCACCCTTACCAGGGGCAGGCAGGCAGGGAGCACTGACTGGAGGAGCAGAGAACATCCTTTGTGAGGTGAGAGGGGCTTAGGCACAGCAGCAGTGACAGCCCAGCAGTGCTGTTAGGGAAGGAGCTGCCCTCAGTGTGGCAGGAGGGTCTTGAGCAGAGCCCACAGCAGCATTGCTGCAAGGAGCTGCTCCAAGCCCATCCATAACACTCTCAGAGCTGCTTCAGAGGCACCCGTCACCTTTTTGAGTGCCTGGAGGCCTGGCAACATCTGGCAGCTTGACTGGGCTTTAATGAGAGGCTTTAATCACTGTCACTGTGCTGCAAGCCCTTGATAGTGCTGGGCCAGCTCCCTGTCTCCAGGGGCTTGATCCTTACATGTCCCAGGGGATCGCCAGCACCCCGATCCACAGAGGCACTGAGTCTCTCAGGCTGGAGCATCTCTGGTGACAGGCATTTGCAATGTCCAGTCATTTCTCTGCTTGCCCCAAGCCCACCCATCAGGGCCACGGGGGTTCTCTGGTGTCTCCTAACGAGGACTGTGTACAGGAGGGGAGGTAAGAGCCAGGGACCTGGGCTGTGGGCTTCCAGCTGGGTGCTCCTCATGGTGTACTGGGGCAGTGGGCTGGGGGGATGCTTTCCACCCCACCTGCCAAGCAGTGCTGAATGTGTGCTCTCCTTGCAGGGCACAGCATACCACGTCCGTGTGTCTGCCTACAACATGAAGGGGTGGGGTCCCCCTCAGGCCTCTGTGCCCCCCTGCGCTATCCCTTCCAGTGAGTACCCCCAGGAGCACTGCCAGGGCCGCCAGCACGGTGGGGGGACAGGGCAGCTCCCTTTGCCATCCAGTGCTCCCCTCCACTGCTGGGACAGGAGTGAGCAGACCCAGGGCCAGAGGCAGTATTTGGAGTCTCAGACCAGGCAGGGAGGCTGTGTCTGGGGGACTGGGGGGGTGCCTCCAGCCAACAGGGGCTTTGCCAAACAGTGATTTTGGAATTGTCCTTGCCACCTGGGAAAGGCTGAGCCATCTCAGGCCACAGGATCAGCTCATCCCACAGAGGAAGCTAGGAGGTAGCTAAGAGCCAGGACTCACAGTGGTCCCAGGTGGCAGTGGCCTCCCACTCTGGGCCACCACATGATCTCTTCCATCCAGCCCAGACCCAATGACCTGCATTCCCTGGCCTGGAGCTGGGATGGGGGTCATGAGCTACAACAGAGACCAGCTCTGGGCTGTCAGCACTCTTCTCCCCATGCTGGTCTCAGCAAGCAGCCACCCAATGTCACGCAGGGCACCCCGGGGTGCTGGGTGGAGAAGAGCCAGGAGGACTGAGCTGGAAGGAGCAGCCCAAAGGATGAAGTTCAGGACTGAGTGGGCTCCAGAATGGCCTCTGCCACTTGTCACCAGTCCCCAAACAGATGCCTATGTGGTGTCCTGTGGGATTGGTGCTGTGAATAAGGAGCAGCCCCTTGGGAGGCTGAGCTTGTCCCAGGGATCACGCCATGGAAGTACATCCTGTGCTGCAGGATGAGATGGAAGTACAGCACTGTGCTACAGGCACCCAGGGAGAAGGGCTGCTGCTCCCAGGAGCACTGGGGATGAACAGTGATGGGCCAGAGAATGTGCAGCAGCATGCACAGCTCCAGCTGCAGATCCCTGGAGCACTGAAATCACCAAAAATCCATTTGCATGTCTAGGAATGCACATAGCAAGGGCACAGCAATCCACTACCCTGGCTTTATCTTGTCCCTGTCATGCTTGCACCCACTTTAAAGCCTATTTGCCACCTCACACAGGTAACATTCCCTGTGACCAAGATCCAGGTGGCATCAATTGAGTGTGGCTGAAGTGAATCAGACAGGAGTGGGGTTTATTTATTTTTATTACTGGTAATATTTCTCCCTTCAGTAGAGATTCCTCCCTGGCCCAGCAGAATATAGTCAGGCACCTCCCTGGGTGTTTTTAAAGCTACTAAAAATAGCGGCGAGTTCTAGCCAAAGTTAACAGAGCTGAACTTTCCATGGAAAACAGCAGCGGGCAGGACATGGGGTGTTTAAAGCAATTAATATAAAGTTGAGGGAGAAGAGCCGGCAGGTCCCCAGCCCTGCTCGTGGTCCTGCTGCCATCCCACAGCGGGTGGAGCTGGCAGTTTATTTATGTATTTGTCAAGGTAAGCCCAGCTCCCAGCCCTCATCTGGAGTAACTGGGGAAGACCTGGAGGAAAGAGACTGGAAAGAATTTTATTTTTTAAGGCCGCTGAAGTGCAGCAGCAACAGACGGAACCTTGTTCCTTCCCTCTGATGTGCCCCTGCCACGCTGTGGGGAGACCAGGGGCCACGGATGCTGTGCAAGGCTGGGTGTTCCTGGGAAGAGTGGCACAAAACTGGGGATCTCCCAGCACACCCAACAGCACCAACTGCTGCCATTCTGTGGCATTGGGGGGACACCCAGATGATATGGAAGGAGGGGATGGGAGCCCCTTTTCTCCCAGGCCAAGGGGTGCTGGGGATGATGCTGGCCTGTCCCCACAGACTGGCGGGAGTACGACGGCCGGGCGCCACGGCGGAGGGGGCAGGCTGAAGCTCTGGACCATCTGCTCAGCCAGGTGAAGACCGTCCACCAGCACTGCATTTGCCACGGTAAGCCCACAGCACAGTGCTCCAGGGAGGCTGAGGCGGGGGCAGCTGAGTTCCCCAGGGTTGTAGTGTGATCCCCACAGAGCTGGGGTGGTGCAGGAATAGGTCTGTGCCATGGCTGAGCAGAGCAGGGAGATAGCTCCGGCAGTGGAGACCTCAGCAGAGCCTTCCCAAGGGGTTGGCATCAGCTCTTCATCTCCTGCTGCAGCATCCTCTGCTTTCTGCTCCACAGAGCCCTGCAAGAATCAGCCCCAGAGCAGAAAGCATTCGGTCTCCAAGAGCCTCAAGCACCTCTTCCACCCTGGCAGCAAGTTTCTCAAGACACTGAAGCGGTGAGCGGCTGGTGCATGGGGTTGGTGAGAGCCCCCATCCCAGCAGGGCTGCAGAGCTGCCCATCTTAAGAGCTGTGCCTGCACACTGGGGGCTGGGGGTGCTCAGAGCAGGGTCTGCACCGGGAGTGAGCTTGTGGTGTCAGTGGAGATGAGTCCATGGCCCAGAGGTCAAAGATTCTCTTGGTGTCTCCATTGGACTGGCCAAGCTGTGCTGGTGCCCAAATCCCTGTACCACCCCTGAGGGTCACCTGGCACCCTACCTTGTCCAGACCCAGAGTGTCCCCTGCACAGTCTGGCCCATCTCTGTCCCATGTGCTGCAGGGTCATGGGCCATGGTGTCTGCTGGGACATGTCGGGTTCCTGCTCCTGCTCCCGTACCAGCCACAAGTCTCCTCTGCCATGTGCTGTTGGAGAGAAGTGGAGACCTAGGGCAGGGCATCTTCTCTTCCCTCAGGAAAGAGTCCCTTTGGAAGATGGAGCTGGCACCTGGGGGTGGCACTTAAGTCTGTCTCCTTCCAATGCAGGGGCCTCTACCTAACAGCCATCTTCTACAAGGACGACAATATTCTGGTGACCCATGAAGACCAGATTCCCGTGGTGGAGATTGATGACACCTACTCCTGCTTGCTCATGCAGGATTTCCTCTGGCTCACCAAGGTGGGTGGCCGAGGGAACTTGTGCTTGGGCAGAGCTCCAGGACTGCCAGGGTGACCCAGGAAGGCATCAGGCAACACTGCTGCCCCTCCAGCCTGGGCACTGGGGCTTGGCAGTGCAGGCAGCCCATGGACTTGCTGCTGGCTGGGGCTCAGCACAGACCTGGAAACTTCCAGGGAATGGCATTTCATCACAACCTCTGGAAGCCCAAAGATGAGTGACAGATCAGTGCCACACTGGGCAGGCTGTGTGCCAGTGTGGGTGGGCACTGCCTCTCCACAGGGCTGTCAGTGGCTGTTGAACTGCTTCCTCTCAGCACCATGCCGTGGCACCTCTGCCTCTGCTGTAGGATGCACAGGGAGCTGCTTCCAGCTCTTGTAGTGTCTGCAGACTTAGGGAAAGGGCATGTGGTCAGCCCAGGGCCAAAATAAATTGCTGGGTGGTCCTTATCTACTGATGGAGAGTGCTTTCTTCTTCCTCCCCACCTTGGCCAACCTAAGGTTTCAGTCTAGGTTTCAGTCCTGGGTGAAGATAGGTGTCTGAGAGGATGTGGGTCAGGGCTGCCCTCAGGCGCAGACTTTGGAGTCATCCCAGTGCCTGTGGCACAGGGATTTATTTGCACTCGGTGCTGAGAGGTACTGCCTGCCCATGCACATTCCTAACGCAACTCAGAGAGGCAAACGATTTTCCCAACACCCCTTGTGTGGGCCAGCTGCAGCAGCAGTGACTCATTGGTGTGTGCAGGTGTCATGTATGTGGGACGAGATCCTGTGGCTGCGGCAATGTGTCACCGTGTCCCAGTCCTCCTGCTCCTGCATCCTGCAGACACGCTTCAAGATGCTGCTGGCTGTCTCACAGATGCAGGTGAGGGTCAGCCTGGGTGGGGGACAAACACTTCAAGTGGGATGCTGGGGGCTGACCTCCCTTGGGAGCAGCATGCGGGTTCACCACGGCCAGGATAAACCCAGGACCTGCTGGCCAGGACTGGGTGTCTTTGCCTCATCTTCCCTGACAGGACTCAAGGGCTGGGACAGTGAGGTGCCAGGTGTCATGGCAGTCTCATGCAGAGGGGCTGGAGACCATCAGGGTACTTTTCTGGGCAGACTGGTTTCCTGCAGGCACGTCCCAGCTGCCCAGACCCACCCTGCCTCCGGGATGTCCCCTGACCCTCTGCTCTCTCTTGCCTTCCCACCCTGTCACACAGGGACTGCTGGGCATCCAGGACCTGGGGCAGGTCTTCTTTGAGCCCATCAAAGACAAACAGGGCAACATCCTCATCGTCACCCTGAAAGAGGTGAAGACCAACCAGACCTTCGAGAGCGTTCGCTGGGTCCCCGTGTGCAAGCTGCAGACCAGCCGCAAGTCCGTGTCCTCCCCGGAGGAGCCCACTGCTCTGGACATGCTGCTCATCTCCATCCAGGTATGTGTTGGGGGTGGTGGGGGAGGCATTGCAGTGGAAACACCAGTGCTCCCCCGTTGGCCGGGAAAGGACACAGCAGAGGGGGAGCAGACCCCAGCCAGCCTCCAAAAATCCTGTTGTTCTGAGGGGAGGCATCAAGTTGGTGCCAGATTCACCCGAGCAGCACTGTGTTGTCCTCCTGTGCTGCTCCCCTTCTCCAGCTGGCCTGGCTGTGCTACAGCATCAGCACAAGCCCCACTGTGAGGATTTGCTCAGTCCAGCAGTGCCTTTGTTCCCAGGACAAGCTGGCTTATCACCAGAGGAGCAGCCATGCCCTCTCCCCGGGCCTCTACCTGGGCTACTTGAAGCTGTGCAGTGCCGTGGATCAGATCCGAGTGCTGGTGCCAGAGCAGCTCCCCAACATCCTGTGCCACGTCAAGATTCGCTCCAATCCCAACATCTCCAGGTGGGATTTGCAGGGTTGCTCAGCCAGGGCAGCCAGGCTACTCTGTCCCACCCAGCATCCACCACCTCCTGCTTCAGCAGCAGCAGAATATTCCCTCTTACCCCTGCCACACCATGCTCTCAGGCACAGGGTGGAATTGTTAGTGTCCTGTGTGGGGTCAGGGCTGAACTCAACAATCCTTGTGGGTCCTATCCAGCTCAGCATCTTCTGTGGTTCTGATTCAGCCTAGAGCAAACCAAGTTCCCTCTCTACTCCCACTTCTCCCACATCTCTGGAGATGCTGCGCTCTCTGGGAGAGGAGCAGCCAGACAAACACAGCTCTTGGAGAAATTGTGTCCACATCCAGTCAAACTGCTCCCTCCCTCACCTATCTGTCTCTGGCCTTCTGCAGGGAGGAATGGGAGTGGCTGCAGAAGATGGCCAGTGTGGAGGACCCTGTTCCTGCAGAGCCAGAGGCTGACAGGTCCCAGAACCCCTTGTTTCAGGAGCTCCAAGTGGCCATCAAGGAGCTGATTACCCTGGTGAACATCCCGTTGCAAGAGGTAGAGGCAGGGGCGAAGGTCTGGGGCAGAGGGAGGGGACGGGCCTGTAAGCACAGTGCTGATGGTTGCAGTAGGCAGGGAGCTGCATGTCTGGCCCTCCCTGTGGGGCTGCAGCACCCAGATTTTAGTTCTGTGCAAACAGGTGAGTGGTGAGTCTGCCTGCCCAGGAACAGTGTCCACAGGAGCTGCTTGTCCTTCCCACACTGTACCTCCAAAGCAACAGCAGCAAATCTGGGTTTGTTGCTGCTGCCAGTGGTTTGGTTCTGGACAGCATGAGACCAGCCCAGCTCTGCCCCTCCAAAGCAGGTTTTTCCCTGACTAGTGCTGGGCTGCAGCTGCTGCCCCTGGGCATGGGGAGAGACCTTCTGCCACCATGCCAAGTATCTGCTGGGAAGCAACCTGCCAGCACCAGTGACAGGCATGTGCTTCAAGCTGGGCAGCTGGGAGGACACCTCCCTGCACATCACTGAGCCATTGCTGCTGGAACATTTTTGACACCCTCCCTTGACCAGAAGTTTTGAGACTTTTAGGAAAAATTAGGAAAGAAGTGGTGAGATGATGCAGATTATGCCAGAAGCATAAGCTGGTTGTGTGCTGAAGCTGCAGTGTCCCCTGGCTGCAGGTGGTCCCTGAGGACTGCTCTGTGCATGAGGACTGGGCAGAGGCCCCACCATGTGATGTGTGCAGTGGTTACCTGCACTGTCTTCTTGCAGGCCAAGGACTTCCGTCTGTACAGCCAAGAGGTGCTGGACTTTGGGGACCAGGTGTCCTTCCTGCTGCTGCTGCCTCCATCAGACGACGTCTGCACTGCTCCGGGCCAGAACAACCCCTACACCCCTAGCTCTGGCTTCCTCACACTGCCACTGCAGATCTTCGAGCTGGGTGAGGAGAGGGAATGCCAGAACACAGCCCTGCTGGTCCTCTTGTCCTCTGAGGCCCCCTGAGAGCTGGGCTGGGCAGTCAATCGTTGGAATTCCCTCATTCCCTGGGGAGGAGGGCTGGAGGGCTGTACTGAGGGCTGTCCAGGTGGACTGATGGACAGTCCTCATCTTGGGTGATAGGGAGGAGCCTGTAGGGCATCCACCGCATGGGACCTCATGTTTTTTATCCTCCCTCCCCCTCTTGTTTCCTCTCCCAGTCCACTTCTTCACATATGACCGGGAGTTCATCACGCAGTACTGCCAGGTGTCCGCCCTGCTGGAGCTGGAGTCGCTTCTCTCCCAGCAGAGCCTCAGGGAGGCTTTCTCCGATGCTGAGCTCTCCACTGCCAAGCAGAGGCACCAGCAGGTTCAGGACTACATCCAGGTATGGCTGGGAGCCAGGCTCGACGATGCCCTTGACCTACCAGGGCTCAGGCAACAGCATCTGCACCAGGGCTGTTCCCTGTTCTTGGTGGCCCCGGGGGGTTTCTCTGACATGGCTGGTGGGCAGCAGCAGCCTGGTCTTTCATAGATTCATGGAATGGTTCAGTTGGAACAGACATTGAACTTCATCCAGTTCTACCTTCCACTATCCCAGGCTGCTCCAAGCCATGTCCAGTCTTGCCTTGGACACTGCCAGGGATTCAGGGGCAGCCACAGCTTCTCTGGAAAACCTGTGCCAGGGCCTCAGCACCCTCACAGCCAGTAATTCCTTCCCAATATCCCATCTAACCCGGCTCTCTGGCAGTGGGAAGCCATTCACTCTTGTCCTGTCCCTCCATGCCCTTGTCCCAAGTCCCTCTCTAGCTCTCCTGGAGAACTTTAGGCACTGGAAAGTGCTCTTAGGTTTTCTCTGGAGTCTCTTCTTCTCCACGCTGCAGTTGCTTTATTGAGCAACTTCTTACTGCAATCACATTAAAAATCCCAAGGAGAGACCCAAAGACTTCTGCAGTGCACATGCCCTCCTTACTAGAAAAGGGCCTGCAGGTGGATTTTGGGATGGTCTTGCAAAAGAGCATCCCCCACTACCCCTGTCCCCAGCACCCCTGCTGAACCAGCAGCAGCATCCCCCTCCTAGCTGAGAGCATTTCCTTTGCATTTCCCAGCGCAGGGATTCCCCCAAAGCTGTGGGGAGAAGTGTGTGTACAGACTCCGTGTTTTGCCACGAGACTTTCTTGTTGCTGTCATTAGCTGTGTGAAAGGGCTCCTCCATTTCCTCTGTTGGCAGCAAATGGAGGAGATCTGGCGAGAGATGCGCTGGATCATGGATGTCCTGCAGCACGCCCGCTACAAGCAGCCCTCCTGCGGAGTCTCTCTCAGTGGCTTCCTCAGCGAGGCTGGGGGACCAGTGAAGGAGAAAACCCGATCCTCCTCGTCCCACCTTGACTACTTTCCATCCCCAGTGCCCTCACCAGAGACCAGCCGCAAGCTCAACTCCGGTAAGGACCCGGCTATGCCGAGCTCCTGCCGGGTGGGCTCCAGGGCTGCCGGTGCTCGGCGGGCCAGGGGCGGCTGCGCCCGAGCCGTGGCGATCGCAGCTCAGGCGTGTGACAAGGTGCCAAATCTCGGAGGCTGCCTTGGATTCCACCTCTGCGGGGGCTGTCCACACCCAGGCTGAGCCCCTCTTTGCCTCTCTTCCCCCTCGCAGACTCGCACGGGCTGTCGGATGAGGAAGGCTCCTCGGAGGTGTTCCTGGCCACCGACAGTGACTACGACTCCAGCCGGGCACAGAGCCCGAAGGAGCTGGACCTGGTGTACTCCTCCTCGGGGCCCGAGTGCTGCAGCCGGAGGGCGGCCCGCACCCTGCGGGACAGTGCTCCGGATGTCCTGCAGAGCCATGAGCTGAAGACCCCACCCCCAGGGCCGCCGCCACCGCCGGAGGAGCCCCGGCCACTGCCCAAGCTCTATGACAGTGACTTTGTCCTGCCCAGCCGGCAGATCGAGCTGCTGCGCATCACCGAGAAGCGGCAGGCGTACTGCGTTCGGACCAGCAGTCTGGACTTCCCCAAGCCACACTGCCCCGCCCCGAGAAAGTCCTGCCCCAGCTCCGTGGACAGCTCCCCGGCAGAGAGTAGGACCACGGACCACTGCGGCCAGCTGAGGCTGGGGACAGGCTCTACACCCAGCCCCGAGCGCCGCCGGGGCGGGCAGGGCTCAGAGCCCGTCTGCCGGACGCACTTGGATGAGTGGACTCAGAACTTGCCAGAGCAACAGCCAGAGCAGCCCGAGGGCCTGGCCGAGCAAAGGAAGAAGCCGGGCTTTGTCACCTTGAGGGTCTGCCCTCAGTACGAAACGGGACTCTCCAAAGAGACCAGTGTCAAGGTACCAGAGCCTGTAATAGGTGGTGGAGCAGCTCTGCCATGCCCGGAGGGACACGGCTGGCAGGATGGGGACAGGGGCATCAGGGCTCATGTGCCCCATACCTGGCACTGCCCTCCCCATCCTTCACTGTCCCAGGGGCGAGGAACCCTGGAGACCTGCAGCACTGCTGCCCTGACTCCCTCTGTCCCTGCTGTAGGGATGAGGCTCCTGGTAGGACAGGGCATCTCAGCAGGAGTGATGGCTACTGCTGCAGAAGGAGGGAGCCAGGACCACACATAGTGAATTCTAGGGACAAGGCAGTAGGTCTGAAGTGCAGCTCTTGGTCTGTGGTTCATCAGGTGACAGTAGGTTGGTGCCACCCAGTGTGGGCAGGTAGAGCAAAGGACACATTGCTACATCCTTGCCACGCCCTGGTGCTCAAACACATCATCCTTCTGGGCCAAAATTCAGCCATCATCCCTGCCCGTGCTTCTCCTACAGCCTCCCATTCCCAGGTGTGTGGTGTCTACTCCAGTCTTTCCCATTAGGGAAAGGAGAGCAGGAGCCTTTTGCCTCCAGCCTGTGGGAACTCCAGTGGTAGAACCCACTTCTGTTCCAGTTGGGGCAGCAGGCAGAGCTCCTTCCATGTTCCTTCAGACTATTCTGGAGCAGCTGTGTGACCTGACTCCTCTCCATAAGGGCCTTGCTGCCCAAAGCTGACCACCCCCAGCTCTGATCACTCACATCTGCTCCAGGAAGGATCCCCCATAGAGGACATTCCCCAGGACACACATCTTGGGCTGGTCCCAGCCGTGGAGATCCTCCCCGTTGAAATTTCCCTTCCGAGACATTCCTGGTGCCCAGGACTGAGAATGATGGAGGAGAAAATCATTAAATCATGGTCTGGTTGGGGTTGAAAGCAACCCTAAAGGAATGGCAGAGGAAGAACAGAGCCAACAAGCTGGTCTGTTTATTGCTGGGGACGTTTGATAGCCAGTGTCTCTGCACGCAGCCGGGACATCCTAGCAGAGACAACTTTGCCTCACTGGATTATTTTCCATTTGAGGAATGCCCATAGATTTCTGTGGAGCTAAAGTGCAGCCCTCGGGTTCTTGGCGAGTTTCCTGTGAGGCTTTTGAAGTTGCAAAGCTCTGGACATGTCTGCTTGAAAGCATTTTACGATGTTCTCCTCCGAGAAAGGCAAGTTCAAAGGCAAGGCTCCTTGGCTGGTGTAAATCAGCTGAGACCTGCCACGGCTGTTCAGGGCTGGCAGTGCTCACGTGGGGCCAGGGCTGGGACCACCCTGCTGGGGCAGCACTCCTGGCACTCCGCAGACCCTCGCAGATGTGCCAAAGGAAACATTGCCTTGCCTGGGCAAGGATGGATGTCCTGCTTTTGGGCCTTTGAATCCAAGCAGCAGCTCCCAGCACTGGCAGCCAGGGCTCTGATGAGCTCATTTTCTTGACAGGATTTGGGATTCACAGGGCTGTCCCCAGGGGAGCAGAGGGCAAGGGTAGCTGTTAGTGGGAGAACCTCAAGCTTGTGCTTGGGGTGAAATTTAGTGCCATGTTCCAAAGAGGTTTCAGTTGTAGTTTGACAGAGCTGTTGTGGTCCAGCTGGTCTGAGGGTCTGGACCCTGCTCACAAGAGGGACTTCACACAGATCCCTCATGGTGCCAGGAGCAGGACAGGGATCGTCCCTCTCCGGCTACAGATGATGAGATGGTGGGGCAGCCTCAGCAGAGCTGTAGGTGAAACATGCAAAGGTTGAGTGACAAGGGCTTGGAGAGACGAGTGGAAGCAGGAGAGCAGTCCATGAGTTTGGGCCCTGGCATGCTGGGGCACCCCTTGGGCATTCCCTCAGCAGGGTGTGCCCATGGCTCTGTGCCAGGCTGCTGCCACCTGCTTACAGCCACCACTGGGGCAGTCATTCCTCCAGCCTCACCGTTCCTCCACGCCGTGTGCTGCCTCTGGCCCCTCTTCCTCCTCGTTCTTCCCCCTCACCATCCATCTCTCCTGCCTCTCCCTCTCTCCACAGCTGCACATCACCAGCCAGACGCTTGCCAGCGAGGTGGTGAAGCTGGTGGTGCTGGAGATGAACGACGTCTCGCAGGGCGTGCTGGGCAGCTCGGCCGCCGTCAGCTACAGCGAGGAGCAGCTGCAGCACTTCGCGCTGGTGTTCGCCGCCGACGGGAGCGAGCGCTGGCTGCCCGATGACTCCCTGCCTCTGGCCCTCCACACCAGCCAGCCCGAGGGGCGCTTCTACGTCCGCATCAAGGAGAGCTCCCCTCTGGTGCTCCAGTACAGGCCGGCCACCACCGTATGAGAGGGGCAGAGCTGGCGGGACGGAGCGGAGACCTCGGCTTCCACAGAGCAGACAGCTCGTCTCTGATGCTTCCTTCTTCCACAGACACCCTCTCATCAGGCGTCCACGGGGTGGAATGGGATCATACTGGGTTGTGTGTTATTTGTTTGTGCTATTTTTTTTTAATTTTT
>VZTB01011420.1:1521-49959 GCA_013397245.1 Thryothorus ludovicianus | reverse complement strand
TTTTTTTTTTTTAACCAAAGAGACATCGAGACTCAGTTTTTCTGACTGGGGAAGAGGAGGGTGGAGTCCAGAGACCTCAGAGCTCAGGAGGAATCTCTGCAGGAATGGAATTTTTGAAAGTAAACATTTTAAAGGAGAAAGAGGAGGGGGGGGGGGAGAGACAGGAAAAATATTACAAGAAGAAGAAGCAATACTTTTTTTTTCCCCTTTTTTTTTTTTCTGAAAACCCTAATTTGGGATTCACTGAAGGCAAAGCCACAGAGGATTGCTGGGAAGGGCTGTGGTGTCAGTGAGGAGAGGGCAGGAGCCACAAGGACAACCCTGTCCTCTTTTCACTGCACCTGGAGAAATGATTCTTGCACACAGTTCTTGGAACAAAATTATATTAGTATTTTTCTGCTGAAAAAAGTCAGTAATCATTGTGCCAGAGCCACTGGAGTTGTGTAAAGGTGAAGACCCTTTGACTTGTGTCCAAGACTGAAGAAACCCACGCAGCCAGCCCCCTGAGCTCGCAGATGTGTCAATGCCACACTAGAGGTTTGCTATAGGGCATCTCCTGCGACCCCCTGGGCTTCTCTGTCCCCCCAGGTGCCGTTTTGTTCTGGTGATTGTGCTTCTCTAGTATGTCCTACAGCATGACATTTTGTTAGCCACTAGGTCTCCTGTTAACAAGGTTACTTTTCTGATCTCCTGTGGTCCATAGTAAAGATGACTGCTGCTGACCCTATGTCACTTGTCCTTCTTGTGGCTTGGTGATCCCACCATCCATCTCCCAAACCAGCCCTGACTCCAAGGGCTGGGCTCCTCTTTCCCAGGAGTGTTTAGAGGGATGTGTTGTGTGGCATTACATTAACACACAATCACATGTGTGGGAGCAAAGCACAAGTCAAATATGCTCTTCTGGGATCCACTGCTCTGCAAGGCAGCAAGATAAGCTTGGGCATGCCAAGGCATCACCTCCACGGGATGGTGAAAGCCCAGAGCTGTGTGGCTGGATGCCTAGGTCTGGTCCTGCAGCCTCCACTGAGGGAAGAGCACCAGGAGAGGAGCAGGGATGGCAGTGGGAGCTGTGTCACAGCTGGCACAAACACTGCCAGCAAAGTGCCTGTCTGGCACCCCTTGGCAAGGCGAGGCTCCCCATGCTGATGCCCCTGCAGCAGCCACCTCGCTGCCCTTCCCTTGGCACACAGGGATCAGGGCTGGGCAGCAGCCCCCTGTTGCTGGGTGCTGGGGTGCAGGAGGGGCTCTGTGGGCAGCCACATGGTCGGCTGTTGCTCCGCAGAGGTTCCTCATTGCTCGCCTTGTGGCAGCCAGTGTGACACACTCAGGGATATATCCCAGCACGAGCCCTTCCTGCCCCACGTCAGAGCCACTGTGGAGGGGAGGATCCTGTGCCAGCCCCTCAGCTGGTGCAAATCAGCCAGCACCGCATTGACGTCAGTGCAGGCACTGCCATGGGATGTGGAGGCAAGCGACAAAGGAACTTTTTAAAAGGCACTTCTGCCATCTCCTCTCTCCTTTGCTTGTCTTCTGCCTCAAGTTAAAACCAATCCCACTGTCCCGGGTCAAGGAAGAAGTGGGTTGGTGGATGCAGAGGTTCCCATGGTGTCTGTCATTGTTGGGCATGCTCAGGCACTGATGTCCCAAAGAGGCAGGAGCTGCAGGGTGGCCCTTCCCTTTTACATGTGTCACCTACTGATGCTCAGAGCCTGAGGCAGGGCAGAAGGAAGGCACAACTGGTGGAAAACTAAGTGTCTTTTTGGAAGTCACTGAGTGAATTCAGTGCTAGATCAGGGCTATGTACAGAAAGCTACATCTGTGTCCCTGATGCTCCTCAGCGTGGAGCCGCGCAACTCCTGGTGCCCTTTTATTTGACCCCAGAAGGGAAAAAGGCCTCCCCTTCCCTTAAGAATTTGTTCTCCCTTCCTAGAAGCCCTGTTGTCTCAAGAGAGGGTGAGCCATGACCCAAAGGCAGGCACTGGTCTGTGGGGTGGGCCTGGGGCAGTGTCTGCAGTTGCCCACCCCTCTGCACAGAGCTCTGCCTGTGGAAGGATCTTGCTGGCCCTGCAAAGCTTCCCTGCAGGACCTGCTCTGGTCACAGCAGCTTGGATCCGGTGGCTGCAGGGAACAGTATGGGACCTCCTCCCCTTGCCTGGGAGAGGAAGAGGGCAGGAGGAGCAGGGGCCTGGGTAGGAGCAGGGTTCAGTGCAAAGTGGGAAGGGTGGGAATTGCACTGTTCTGTGGGAAGCCCCACAACCAGGGGCATGAGTGTGTGTGATCTCCTGGTGCAGCACACTCCTCACAGAATGGCACAAGATTTGGGGTTGTGAGTGACCCTCTGGAGATCATGCAGTCCAACCCCCTGCCCAGGTGGGGTCACCTGGAGCAGGTGACACAGGAATATGTCCAGGTGGGTTTCGAATGTCTTGAGAGAGGGGAACCTCCATGCCCCCCCTGGGAAGCTCTTCCAGTGCTCTGCCACCCTCCTTGGAAAGTTTTCCTGTGAAAGAACTTCATGTGCTTTTGTTTATGGCCATTACTCCTTCTCTTGTCGCTGAGCTCCACTAAAAAGAGTCTAGCACCATCCTGTTGGCACCTGCCTTGGAGATATTTGTATGGATTGATGGCATCCCCTCTCAGTCTTCCCTTCTCCAGACTAACCAGGCCTAGCCCACTCAGTCTCTCCTCATAAGGAGGTGCTCCAGACCCCTCATCATCTCTGTGGCCTCTACTGCACAGCATTCCTTGAGGAATGGCACTTGCAAGGTGGTTGTCTCTTTTCATGTTTTCCTTCTCTCCCTAGGTGGTTTCATGGGGGCATGCCAATGTTTTATTTCTGAACAGGTTGTTAAGCCTTCAGACACTCTCCTGCCTTTCCCCACAGTCAAGGAATGGGAACAGAAGGCAGCAGGCTCTGTCTGTGACAGTTTTAAAGGCTGCCCTGTCAGTGCTGGGGCTGTGGGAGCCACAGTGGCTCTTTGAGGTGGTGTGATGAGGTGTTGGGTGGGGGGCGTCCAGGGCACTGAGCCCCAGCAGCACTAGGGGCCCTGTAGGCCTCCTTGCACTGGTGCAGATGGTCAGTGAAGGGGTTTTCTCCACTGGGAGCTGGCACTCACTGTGCCACGTGCATGGCTCAGGTGAGGGAGGAGAATCCCCAAAGCACCTGAGCTCAGCCCTGCTGTCTTCTGCCACAGAAACTGAAAGAGGCATCATTTTGCTTTTAGCATCCCCTTTCTCCAGTATCTAATGAGTATTCAATTTTCTCCAGTATTTAGTTTAAGCAGATGAGGTTTCTGGAGGGCTGTAACACTATGCCTGCACAGACCTGCATAGACACCACTGTCCCCAGCGCTGCCAGATGTGGGCACTGCCAGTGTCCAGGCATAGACACACCTGTACCTGTATGTGCACCCCATCAGTGTTCCATGCACCCACCTGAAGTCAGGTGAGCACCTGCAGTGCCCACCTGTGCTCTGATAACACAGAATCAGGGACTCATTCAGGTTGAAAAATCGCTCTAAGACTGTGGAGTCCCAGCGTCAATCCAGCATCACCACTAACCCATGCTCCCAAGTGCCACAGCCACGTGGCTTTTAAATCTCTCCAAGGGTGGTGACTCCACCACTGCCCTGGGCAGCTTTTGCCAGTGCCTGACCACTCTTCCTATGAGAAAATTTTTCTCTTGCTGTAACTTGAAGCTGTTTCCTCTCCTCCTGTCCCTTGTTCCCTGGGAGCAGAGCCCAACCCCTCCCAGCTGTCCCCTCCTGTCAGGGAATTGTGCAGAGCCACAAAGGCCCCTCTGAGCCTCCTTTTCTCCAGACTGAGCCCTTCCCCAGCTCACTCAGCTGCTCCTGGGGCTTCAGCTCCTTCTCCAGCTCCATTCCCTGCCCTGGACATGCTCCAGCCCCTCATGTCCTTCCTGTCATGAGGAGCCCAGAACTGCCCCCAGGACTGGGTTGTGGCCTCACCAGTGGCCCAGCACAGGGACACTGTCACCACCTAGGTCCCACTGGGCAGCTGACACCACCTCAACACCCTGCACACACCAACCCTACCTGGGTTGGGTACCAGGTCTTCCTGGACAGTCCCACATCTGGAGATGTGTGTGTCCTTTAAAATCCCATCTGGGCTGGGGTATGAGCAGTGCTCATCTGGGAGGTGGGAAGAAGTGGGGTTTGAGGGCAGCAGTGGACACCACAGGGGGATGCATTTCCCAGCCTCCCTTGGTGACATTCTGCTCTTCCAGGTGTTGTGGAGCACCAAGAAATGATGCTCCAGAACAATTCGTGCTTCTGGAGGGGTTTTTTATCTCTTTGTCACTGTCATTTCATCACTAATGGAATAAAAATACAGACCAATGTACTGGTTTTTGCTCCTGGGCACAGTGAAGCAAAGTATGAACCTGTCTGGGTGGACAAGCAGGTCTTCTCCCTTCACTTGGAGTCAGGCCCAGGTTCAGAATCACGGCACAGGAAAAGCAGAGTGCTTCCATGCAGCTTAATGGGGATGTGTTCATTTCCACTGACAGGGGACCCATGCCTTGGTGGTGTTCTGCTCACATCGTAGGAATTCAGAGAAATAAACCCAGATTGTGACACTGAATTTCCTCCCCAAAATCAGAGCTTGTTGACACCAATTCTGAAGTGTCTGATTTGCTTTTATCCTCTCCAAAGGGCGTTGCTCAATTTATCAGATGTCAATCTGTTTGGTTTTGGGGTTTGTTTTAAGTTTGTTTTGAGGGTTTTTTCCTTTTTCTTTTCTCCTCACCTCTATTTATTCTTTTTCCTTTTTCTTTCTTTTTTCTTTTTTTTTTTTTCCTGGGACACTTCTTCTTTCCTTAGTTCTGGTTATAGGGGATGGCTGAGGAGCTGCTGCAATGGCCACAGGGGTGAGATGCTCTGAGCCTGCCCCACTGGAGGCAGTGAAAGCCTTTCTCCCCTCAGACAGGAGGTGAGAACATGAGCAAGACCATCCCAGCCATCCAAACCAGCATGGGAGTTCCAAGGCTACCCCAGCACAGGCAATTCCTAAGTTAATTAGTTCCCCATGGCCTGTGGGAACCCCGTCCCACCCCGTGCAGTGACAGGGGCTGTTCACCTGTGGAGTCAGAACAGCCCTGCTGTGTGGTTGGAGGGTGGTGTGGCTTGGTCCCTGCTGCTGAATCCAGGGCTGCAGGCTGCCCACACTTCCCATCCCCTGCCCAGATATGCACAGAAGCTGCAGCTCTACTGAGCAAAACCCCGCTGGCCTGGGGCTCATGTCCAGGAGCCCTTGCTCAAGATCCCAGTCTTCTCTGGGAAACCACACACTGGTCTGCTCTGTGCACTGTGGGCAAAACCACTTCCCATGTGGAACTGGGCTGGACAGTCTGGATTTTAGAGCAAGATTGCAATTTCCCAACCACAAAGATACTTGGGCTGCAGGAGACGCGAAACAGGGCAACATCAGCACCATCAGAAAGCTCCAGATGACTTTGGTGTGTCTAGGATTTTTTGGCTTGAGATTCTCCAAACCCATGTACTGAGCAGGCAGGAAACAGCTCTTTCCATCCCAAGAAAATTCCTGGGACATAGGAAAGTCTTCTGTTCCCAAAGCAACTTGAAAAATAAGATGTTGTGAAAGCAGGAACTGAGAATACAAAGATACAAATTCATGAGGAAGCACTAGTGCATTATTTTATTTTATTTCCACTTAAAAAGGAAAAGCAAACTGGTTTGGTTTAGTTGTTGGGTTTTCTTTTTTAACCAAACTCACTTTCATTGAAAAATCAAAACATAGGAACAAACCAGTGACTATCTACAAGTTTATTCTAACTCAAGAATTTTGGAAGATACCTTCTGTTGAAACCAAGAATTCTTTATAAACATTTATACTATGGATTAAATTGCATTTTTTTGGTGGGAAGAAAAAAGGAGAACCCCACAAATAATGTGTTAAGACAATGTTTTTATATCATTATTCCCTCAAGCCCCAGCTTAATGCCATAGATCATAAACCACATGCTCAAAGTTGGACGGGCACTTTGCTCGGGCTTCAAAGAACATTTGAAGATACAGATATGCTTATCCTGAAATAGTTTAATTTGATCATGAGGATAGTAACAAATTATGATTCTGCTCTTCTTTCTTTGATAATTTTTAAATTGATGGACTGCAGTCCTCAACTTCACAGAGTCCCAGAATGGTTTGGGTTGGAAGGAACGTGCAAGATCACCTCCTTCCACCCTCCCATGGGCAGGGACACCTCCCACCATCCCAGGCTGCTCCAAGCCCTGTCCAACCCAACCTTGGACACTGCCAGGGATCCAGGGGCAGCCACGGCTGCTCTGGGCACCCTGTGCCAGGGCCTGCCCACCCTCCCAGGGCACAATTCCTTCCCAATATCCCATCCAGCCCTGCCCTCTGGCAGTGAGAAGCCATTCTCCCTTGTCCTGTCCCTCCATCCCATGTCTTAAGTCCCCCTGCAGCTCTTCTGGAAACCCTTTAGGCCCTGGCATGGGCTCTGAGCTGTCCCTTGAGCCTTCCTTTCTCCAGGTGAGCACCCCCAGCTACTCCAGCCTGACTCTAGAGCAGAGAGGCTTTCTCTGGGAGCATCTCTGTGGCCTCATCTGGAGTTGTTCCAGCAGCTCCATGTCCTTCTTATGCCAAGGACCCCTGATGTGGCGGCAGCTCTGCAGGTGGGGTCTCACCTGAAGGGAGCTGAAGATGCAGCCCAGGACACAGCTGACTCTCTGGGCTGTGAGCACATATCCAGCTTTTCATTCACCAGTTTCCCTACTTTCCACCTGTCTCAGGCCCTAGGCCATCCCAGGTTGGAAGTGGCTTCCCAGCCTCCTGAGGGTCACAGCTCCTCCACCAGGTGGAGGAGGTGCTGTTTGCTGTGGCAGGAACAGCTGTGCATGCTGCTCCTGACCCAGGTGGACCTCTGACCACCAAAGCCCCGTGTGGAGCCAGCCACAGCCAAACCACAGCAGAGCACTCTGCAGACAAATGTCCCTGCTGCTGCTTGCAGTGGTGTGGGACCTGTCACTGTGCTGGTGTCAGTTCATGTGGCTCCTGGTGTCTGCCCTTGGCACAGTGGGTCTCCAGCAGTGCCTCAGTGTGGGAAAGCAAATGCACCAGGTTCCAGGTCATGGAAATGCATCCCACTGAGCACCTGGTCACACTACATGGATGTCTTGTGTTGCAGTGCAGGCTGTCCCCAGTGTGTGTGTTCTGTCACAGCTGTTGGAACTGGGGCTGGGGTAACCCTCTGTCAATGGGCCAGTTGTTAAAACCAGCTGGGGCAGTTTCTTTATCTCTTCCAGGACCCATCCTCCAGGGAGAGATCTTCTGCTCATAGGCCAGTGATTCTCACTGCATGGCTGAGAAACTTCCAGCATCCCTCTGGGAGATGCTCCAGCCAGGGGAGGAACCAAGCATTCCTGCCTGGATAAAAACCTGGGATTTGGAACACCAAGCAGCCTTTTCCACTGGATTCTGAGAGGAAGACCAGGCCCATCTATCACCACTGGACCTTCATAGGAAACTTCCACCTTTCTACAGGATCATTGCTCCAACAGAGTCACATCTGCTGCTCCAGGAGGGCTGCAGCCACCATGGAATGGGACTGCCACCAACACCCTGACCCACAGGGTGTCAGGTTGGATTCTGACTCTGTCAGTGGGTTTGTTTTTCTGTATTACTGCATTTTTATTTTAATTTTCCTAATAAAGAACTGTTATTCCTATCCTCATATCTTTGCCTGAGAGTTCCTTAATTTCAAAATTATAATAATTCAGAGGGAGAGGGTTTACATTCTCCATTCCAAGAGAGGCTCCTGCCTTCCTTAGCAGACACCTGGCATTCAAACCAAGACAATGGAAAAGGTGGCACAGAAGGGTGGTGTGTCCTGGAAAGGACGAGAGTGTGTGCTGAGGGTTGCAGGCAAGCGGTGTGGTGGGATGGAGCACCGTGAGGCGTCATGGCCCCAAGTGTTCTGATATTCCCTACTCCCAGTCCCAGCACAGCTATTCCTGCTCCTCCATGGGCAGCATAGTCAGTAAATGACCTGTATTAAGAACAAACCTGGCCTGGTGCCATCCACTGAGGCAAAGCTCATCAGGTCATGGATGGAGGTTTCTGTACAAGAGCAAGGCAGGGATGAGGTCCGCGTTGGATTGTCACTCTCACAAAGATTTGCCCTGCAATGTCACCATCAAACCGGAACCAGGTGCCAAACTCAGCTAAATTTATCTTAAAGGATGTGGAAAATGAATGGCTAATTATAGATCCATGTATCTGGATCTGTGCTGAGGCCCTGGCACAGGGTGCCCAGAGCAGCTGTGGCTGCCCCTGGATCCCTGGAAGTGTCCAAGCCCAGGCTGGCCGGGGTTTGGAGCACCCTGGGACAGTGGAAGGTGTCCCTGCATATGCAAAGCGGTGCAACAAAATGAGCCTTAAGGTCCCTTCCAACCTTAACCAATCTGTGGTTCTACAGTTTTACGGCATCTTTAAAAAATAGGTCCCTCAGGTGACATTTAGTAGAATAGCCCCAAATACTGTGTGTGTTTGGGCACAGAACCATGGGAGGGAGAATATTCCAAGGTCCCTCTGTTATCCCTGTGAAACATGACTGTGGATCCTACTCCCAGGTGGCAGACAGGCCCTGGCCATTCCCACTTTATCCTCTCACAGGAGCTGCCTGGTCCTGCCACCCTGGCTGTTGCAAGCACCAAGTGAGAAACCACGGTGAGGTGGTGGGGTCTGGTACACCCTTACCAGGAAGGAGGAAGGGAAGAAAGAGGTGGATGGGCTGCCTACATGTGGAGACCCTGTGCTGCCAGGTTTCACCAGGGGACTCAGTTTTCCTGGTGTCTAATAAAGAGGGAGAGCCATGGTGGGGTCAGCAGTCTAGGCTGAGCACTCAGTATGGATTATTGGTGTGCCCAAGCTCTCACAGGGATTTCAATCCCAGGTTTCGTTGTTTCGACTGAAAATGGAAACATACCTTTTTGCCCCAGGCTGAAATACAGATATTTGTACCAAGTCTGTTGTGAGATTGGCTGACTCCTTGCCATCTGGTGCCATTACTGTGGTGGAAGCTGAGATGGAGTCCTGCTACCAGCAGGCTGTGGTCCCTTCAGGTCACCCATGAGGACACGAGGCTATTTGTGGTGATGCAGACTGGCAGTTTGCACACTGCCAGGGGTTAGGATTCCTGGAGACCCAGAGTTTAAGTAAATTAGAGGCAGAACATACAATGGAGAGTCTCTTAACGCCAATCTGGACAATTTTGTAGTGATGTTTCCTTCCAGATGGTTTCCCCAACCTTCCTGCTTTGCTGGGTTAGCTAAAGGTCAAGTCTCAACAAAGTCAATTGGAGAGTTGCCCTTGGCACTGGTGGGACCAGAGGTTTGGCCTGGGAGCAGGCTGCCAGGCCAGGGAAGGTGATTTGCCACTGCAGCCAATTCCTCTCCCAGCACATGCACAGGCAGCAGGTCCCCACCATGGCTTGGGTGCTGTTTTTGGGTATTGATGGTGACGAGGAGCTGAGCAGGGACACTCGCTCCCTCCGTTAGCAGCTTTGTCTCATTTGCACGTGTGGCTGGCACAGGACAAAGCAAGGCCTTTCTGATTTGTCATTGATACTGGGTGACTTCATGAAGCCAAAGCTCTTTTGCGCTGTCATGCTCTGGCTGGAAGTGGCTTTGAACAGGTTTTTTAATGAAGATGTTAATTGAAAGCACGTGGGGAGGAATTTGAGCTGCTCTGAGCTGTCTCAGAGCTCCTCAGATCCCAGAGCCATCATCCCCTTCAAAACAGAACAGAAGAAGAGTTATTACAAAACAAATCGTGTTTGTATAGGCGCTTAAAATAATAGTCCTCTCTAGCTCTGCTAGGCTCATGTTACTGGCAGGGCTGAACTGGGGAAACCATGTGGGCCATTGAATGCCCTCAGCAAACTAAACCAGCATCCAAAGGAGAAACAAGGCACTGCTCTCCAGATCCTGTCCAGACTGCAGCAAGGCACAGTGCAACGCCCGGCGGCCGCAGGTCCTGTGCTGCTGGGCCAGGGCCTGCTCCTGGAAACGCCCACCCCGGCAGAAGGGGCACCTCTGCCCACTGGGAGCCTTGCAGCTGAGGACCCTCAGCCCTGGCACTGTGGCGAGCTGGAGGCTGCTCAGTGCCCAGCCCCACGTGTTCTGGTAGCCATGGCCTGTGCAGACCCCGTCCTCTCTGCCCAGATGTGCACAGAGGGGCTGGAGCTGCAGCTCTGTCCTTCCAGATGTGCGTTTCCTCTCTGCTGACAGCATGCATCCGACCCTGGCTGCAGCTGGAGAGGTCCTCTTCCAACAGGGCTGGGGCTGCCTACTGACCACCGACTGTGAACCTGCTACTCTTCTCCATGACTTTGTGCAGAAGGTGCTCCTATGCCTCACCTGGTCCAAGTTTCCTACACCCCATTCTGCCACCCAGCTCGCTGCAGGGAGACTGGGCAGGCTGCAATATTTTGAGACCTCTCCCCGTCCGACAAATTGGATTGGAATTGGCTGGTGGACCGAGAAGTTATTAGGAACAGACACCCCCAGACAATGTGATTGCACAAGCTTCATTTCCTTAGAAAAGCAGGCCAACAGTGCAGGAGTCAGTCAGTAAACATGTTGATTCCAGGGTCTTTTCAGCGCTGCTCGCAGGAAGGAGCACAGCACTGGCGCCTGGCCTGCACCTCCAAATGCTGCCTCTCGCTCAGGGACGCCTGGACATGGCTTGTCTGTTGGAAGATTGGCAGTGTTGGAGCAGAGGGTTGTGTTACCGTGGCTCTTGGCAATCACCAACAGCCCAAATCTTTCCCAGGGCAGGCAGGGTGGATGATGTGGATCGAGCTGCTCACTGCTCCGGGGTACCCTGGGTGCAGGGTGAGCATGAGTGGGGCTGGACCAGAAGCATTAGGCTCCACCACTGCTCAGGAGGGACTGAGAACATAATGGTGTTCCTATCCAGAACCATCCACACTCAGAAAGGTGCAGGAGGATGTAATGACCCCATGTGTATGGTCCCTATGGCCCAGCCTCTCTGGATTCCTGCTTGCCTTCCAGCTGCAACTCAGCTGGGTACCTGGGGCTTTCCCTCTCCCTTTCTTTCACCCAGACACTTTTCCCAGCCGCTGGAGTCCCAGCCTCTCTGAAGCCAGGCTGGAGGAAGATCTCTTGCAACACTGGAATGCTCTGCAGTCATTACCACCCTCTCTAGAAATTTTTGGGGTCAGAGGACATAAGCCTCAGTAATCGTCCAACAACGTCAGTGGAGCTCTGTTGATTTACACCAGCTGAGGATCAAACTCCTCCTTTCCCTCTCCCATATTTAAGATATTTTCCAGACTTCAGACATATACAGAGGAGGGAGTTGATGGTTCCTGGGTTGTTGAAGAGGTTCCAGCTTTGGTCCTAGCCTGGAGCAACAGGAATAAGGTGGCTACCCTGTCTCTGTCTTTGTCTCTGCATGCAAACGCTGACTCCTGCAGTGTGCTGGCCCTCGAGCTAGCAGACTGGCTGGCCAGGCATTAGTGAGCCCACACATTCTGAAGGTCCCTTCAGGCTGAGATGTGGCTCTGTCACAATTTGTCTCATGGCCAGCACAAGCATGGCCAGCACAAAATGCCATTGCTGCTCCATAGCCTGCTATGGAGCCCACAATTTTGGTTCCTCATTTCTGCAGCCACAACAAAATCCAGCACAGTGAAACCTTGCATGATCCACCTCAGGGCTCACCACATCCCTCCTCAAACCTTTGCCAAGCAGGACATCACTGCCACAGGGCCACTGGAGTGCGAGCAGTTCTGTTGAGTTCAGGATGCACCACCAGGGACCAAAAAACCCAGACACCTTGAGCACAGCCCTGTCTAACGGTGAGAAAAAAAACACCCATGGGTCTTGAGGCATCATCAGTTTTGATAACAGTGACAGTCTATAACAGTGAAAGTTCATTCTGAGCCCAATGTTTTGGTCTGGGCAGCTGGGCCAGTCCTGAGGGGAAGCGCCTTTAATATTGCTGATAGCTGGATTCAATTTATAAGGCACTCAGCAGAGACAATCATCAGGGAAGGAGACAAATAATCTTCAGGCAATTAAATTTAATTGTTCCATCTGAAGATTATTTATCTCCCTGCCTGATGAATGTCTCCTCGAAGCGCCTAATAAATTGGATCCAGCTATCACTGATAGTGGCTGCTTCTCCCTCGCAGCAGTGAAGGGTGTGGAGAGCAGAGCAGAGCTCAACTCTCTGTCTTGCTTAAGATCTGTCACCTCGGAACATCTTTCAGGCAGACTTGGAAGTGTCCTCAGGATTTATCAATACCCAGCTCTGGTGCAGAGAGCTCGGCAGTCCTGGGTCACGTGAAAGCTCCCAGACCAAGGGACTGAGTGGGTGGAACGAGGTCCTGTTCACCTCTCATGTATTGGGTTACGATGTGAGGCATCAGTGAAGATTTGTAAGTCTCCCTGTCTGCCTGTCTCTGCTTCATCACTTCTGGTCTGGCTGTTTCTGGGAAGGGACGCGGAGGAAGCCCCACTGGCAGGAGGTGGAGGAAAGGTGACATGCCACAGCCCAGGATTTTGGACAAGGTCTCCTCTGGGATCATGGAGCATGGCATCACTCCTGGAATCCTCTCCCCCCCAGCTTCTCCATCCCTGTCAGGGAACACCTCGAGCCCAGAGCAGGTCAGTTTAGAGCTGGTACAAGACCTATTTCTTTCATCCAGCTTCTCTTCCCATTGCAAACACTGGCCATGCCTTTGAAGCCTAGTGCCTTTCCTTGTTTGTGACCCACAGGGAAATGGGTCTCCACTGCACGGACGGTCAGAGGTGCTCATCCCATAGACCAGGGGAGTAAAGTGAAGGAAGTATCAGAAAGCAGTGTGGTCAGGAAATCTCATCAGGAGAGGGAAGAGTCATCAGAGAGGAGTGTGTGGAGCTCTTCTCTCCAGAGACAAGGAGCAGCACGGGAGCAGATTTTTCTCTGGCCTGGTCTGATTCCAGGAGACAGGATGAGTGATCTTTGTTCGCCATCATTACCCACCTGGACACTGAATGACATCTGTGCTCAGGGAATCATAGAAGGGTTAAGATGGGAAAAGCCCTTTAAGATCAACCCAGCGCTGCCAAGTCCACCAGTAAACCACATCCCCATGCTACCAGAGCTCCCTACAGACAGGTCACTTGAGCTGAGAATCCCTGTCCTACCTGCAGCCCGTTACCAGAATGGATTGCAGGCTGAGAATGACAGTGAAATCTTGGGAGTCTGTGGGTGTTCTGAGGGACTGTGCATTTCTAAAATCGTGTCTCTATTCACCATCCAAATGTCAAATAATTCAGTAGTATTTAATTAGCATACAATAACTGTCCCATTGAATCTGATGGAATACATAATTTTGGAATGCTATTTGTAGTGCTAGTTTTCTTACAGAAATCCATGTGTCAGAGCTTTATCCATTACTATAGTCTTTAAAATAGGCAGATGTGCCTTTCATGGCCAACTGCATGTTTTATTAATGGACTAGGACTATCACATGTATTGTAAATCACAGGACACAGCCACCAGTCTGCTGCTTCTCTGCTTCAGGGTCCCAAGGCAAGGGAGATTAATTGCCTGAGCAGCTCTGTACAGGGCAGTGGGGCACGTGCTCACTTCTCTGCTCTCAGAGCAGCTTCTCCAGACCACTGGTAGCCCTCTCTGCCCTGTCATCACTGCCTCTTGTCCTCGCCACAAACCTGGCATGCAAGTTGGCAGGTGCAAACCTTCATGTTTATATATAGATAATAAAATTAACATGGGCTGCTCTGCTCCTCCAGTTCTCTCTTTTCTCTTCTCCGGTTCATCTTTCCCCTGCCCTTCTCCTCTCCACCCTCCAAAGTCGAGGGCAGGAGCAGGGCACCTGGGACCTTTCCAACAGAGCCAAATTCCCCAGGTTGCTTTTCTATTGAAGCCCTCACACTCTGCACACATTGCACACGAACACAAATTTGTGTCCTGTCTCACTCAAGCCAACAGAGGAGCATCTCTCTTCGTTAGAATATTCACTAACCATTCAAATGATCTCTTTTGGTGGGATTGGAAACACTGTATGGATGATTGCTCTGTGGGACATAACCTGGGAAGGCAGGGAAGGGACATGCTGGAAGTGAAAACTGGAGTCAGGCTAAAGGTTTAGGGGAAAAGCTCTTGGCAAAGTCCCACTGGCCACAGTCAGACCAGCCCAGGACCCCCAGGCGTGTGACAGGGCTAATGAGGGCCCATCTCCAGAATGACAGGACTGTGCCCAATGATGTCCTGGCCAAAGGCTCAATCCAGGGTTTCTACCTTCCTGGCAGGGCTGGGTCCTAGCAGGTGCAGCCTCCTGCCCTCCAGGAGCTCCCCAGGGATGCTCCCAGCTGCCATTCTCGAGACTGTGGCTCTCCTGCTCTGCTCCAGCTCCAGTCATCCCTGTGGGAACACCAGCAGAGCACCCAGATCCTCCTCTGCAGGCAAGCCTGGCATGTTTCAGTCAGGGCTGTGACTAAAATCCCTTTCTGCTGCTCTCAGGGATCACAGCCAGCTGCAGCTTTATGCACATCCAGCCCTCAGCAGGACATTTTATCTGGATGAGGAATGAGTCCAGTCTTTCAGGGCTGTCCCTGAGTCAGGCTTGCAGACCCACTTTCTGCCCAGGAAGGGGTTCTCCATGGCTGGCTTTAGAGATTTGTGAAGGACGAGCCTTTGGCTCCTGCCTGCAGCTTCCCCAAAGCATCCATGGGCAGGAAAAGGGATGGGGGAAGGCTGGAGGAGGCTGGAAAGCACTCGAAGATTTGGGAGTGTCAGAACCATGGGCAATGGGAGACATGGTGGGTGCAGACAAGACAGCAAGGAGGAGGGAATACAGGGTTGTGCCTGACCATCTCTCCTTTGTGCATCTTTAATGATGGCACTGGACATGAGCACAATGCTAAAATCCTGTATCTGTGCATAACACTCCACTAGGGACAGATGTCCTCCCTTTTTTTGTACACTGTGAATGCAGTACTGGTCCCAAACCCAAATGATTCCTTCCATCCAGCATTGTTCCCACCTCCCATCAGCTGCAAATGGCACAGATGGCTGGAAAAAAAGAATAGTTATTAAAAAAAACAACAAAAAAATGACCAAAAAAGCCCCAAGAACAACAAAAAAACCACCCACCCCAACTCTGTTATTTCTGCATTTTTTCTGTGTGAGGACACTTCCTTCCTTCCAGGAGAAATCAATCCAATACCAAAGTGTTAACCACTTCCCAGCCGTCTCCTCCAAGCAAGGAAAAGTGTTTCTGGTCCCTGGCAAGCGTGGCACCTTGCCATACTGCCAGGCTGCCCCCTGGCTCTTGAGCCACCCCTTGTGCCCCGGGCAGAGGGACAGAGTGGGCTGGTGTCCCAGCCAAAGCCACAGGGAACCTTCAGGAGGCTGTGTGGGCAGCTGGAGGTGCTGGATGGAGAAGGCTCCAGTCATGCAGCAGAGCAGGAGAGGGTGATGGAGCTCAGCCTGGATATCTGAGCAGTTGGTGTCCCCGAGGATCAGGGACAGGATGAGTTCTCGGGCAGGACAGCCCATGAGCAGCTCAGAGGGACTGGAGGCCTGCAGGCAGTGTCCTCCTCCTTCCATGTTCCTGGAAGAACAAATCTCCTGCGGGGTCAGGGACATGCCCCAGCCTGGGGGCTTCTCTTGTGGCCTCCTCACCCACACAACTGACCCTGAGACAGGAGGCCTCCTGCCTGATGTGTTTAGGAGCTTGAGAAGGGATGTGTGGGTGCCCTGTGCTCAGTGCTTGCTGGTACAAGTCCATGAGCAAGTGTTGTGCTGCTCACTGGGCTCTGAATCCCTCTGGCCACACCCCAAGAATTTCAGCTCTCTGCTGGACATTCAGTCTGCCACCTGTAGAGGAACCCCCAACAAGGACCCCTTGCCTTGGGCAGCTAGGTTCCCTTGTGTGGGGGAAGCCCAGATGTCCAGATGTACTTGCCTGCAGCCCTGGTGGTGTGCTTTAACCTCAGCCAAGATCACGGCTGCAAAGATGTGATGCTATGTGTTGATGTGATGCCATGGGCAAGCAAGGCTAAAGGGCAGACAGAGGAGCTGGCCCCCAGGGGCAGAGGGATGCAGCAGGATACACGGGCAATGCCAGCAGTGCCATGCTGAGGAGTCTCCTGCACAGGGAGGAGCAGCGAGGAACCAGCAAAGGTCCATCAACACACAAAACCCATTCGATGTCAGTTCCAAACTTCTCCACTGGAAGAGCAGTGTGAAAAAAAAGCATTCTCTCAGGCTTTGAAGAGAGAGCTCATGATTCAGGGGAGAAGAGCAGATCCCCTTGTCATCCTGGAGCTGTGGGGAAGTGGAGGGAGGATCTCAGGCCTCAGGTGCCCCTTGGATTGCCCAAGGTGAGGATGGGGAGGGGTCCCTCAGCATCCAAATAACAAGCAGTTTGCTTCCATGGGACTCTGGAGGTGGTGCTGCTTGGACAGCAGAAGTTCTGTGACCCCAAGTCCAAGAGCTGCTGCTCTGTGCTCTGAGGTGTCAGGCAGTGACAATCTGGGCAGGCACCACTGTGCAAAGGATGTGTTCCTCCCAAATGTTTCCAGACGCTATTTCACAGGAAACTCCAGGAAAATACTTGAATTTTGCTGGTGGAAAAGCAGTTGTCAAAGGGCTGCTGCTTGCAGAGCTCCTCAGCACCTGCCTGCAGGAGGCTGCACATAGGAACCCCACAATGGCAGAGTTCCAGGTGGGGGGAAACCCCCACTGAGCCTCCTCTGGTGCCTAGAGGGAGCCAAGGGATGCACAGGAGAGATCAGGGCAGAGAGGTGGGAATGGAGGGTGCTGCAGGACCCTCCAACGTGGCCATCCCCCCCTGCACCATGTGCAGCTCCCTTGGTGAGACCCCTGTGCAGGGAGAGCTCCTGCACCATCTCCTCGTCCTGCCCCTCCCCAGCTGCCCTTGGAGCATTGCCTTGGCCAAAGGGATGGTACCTCTGGCTGGCTGGCCCCTTGGAAGGCTGTGGGAATCGTGAGAGGACATGGAGCTCGGGAGGAGCAGCCTGGCTGTGGAGATGAGTGGGGATCAGGAGGGATCAAGCTAGGCGGGAGGGATGGGGCGGCTGGGAGGAGTGGAGGCAGGGCCCGTGTGATCCGGGCTGGGGAGCAGCTCCGGAGCACTGGGCAGAGCCAGGAGTGGTGGGCTGGAGCTGCTAAAGGGCTGGGGAGGGGGGACAGCCCGAGGTGCACTCAGGGGCTTTGTGTGCACAGCCCGCACAACAGCTGCTGACAGTATGGTTGGCTCCAAAGCTGGTGTTGACAGTGCTTCACTTTTATGGGAACTAAATTTACCCAGACACACGCAAAATAATAAAAAAAAAAAAAAATTAAAAGAAAAAAAAAAAAAGAAGGAAGAAAAAGATGGAGGGGTTGGAATTAAAATAAATTGCAGCAGTGCCAGCATCTGCTGCTTTGTGGTGCAGTCTGGGTTACGGAGGGGGGAGGAGAAGTCCCCGAAAGGGAGTAGCACTAGTGTTTACTGCAGCCCCAAAACATCCCCCATTTGTGAGCTGAGTGTGTTTTCACTGTGCTGCCTGAATAATGTTTGACATCCACGATGCCAAAGAAATGTATCTGCTGGGTGGAAAATGAAAACCCAGGGGGTTTCTGCCAGTGGATCAGTAGGTGTTGGCCAGTGCACAGGGGCAATTACACTGCATGGTGATCAGAGTAGCTCTACCAGGAGCAGAGAAGCTCAGACAGGAAAAAAGAGGGTACTTGAAGCTTTTATCTCCTTCCTTTTCACACGCCCCAGAACTTTTGCTTATGTTTGATTATTCTCTCATGTCTTTTTTCCTCCCTCCTACCCTCTCAGGTCACAGGTGTGCATAGTGGTGTTTTTTTCCTTTGGGTGGTTTTGTTCCTGAATTTGGTGTCTCATCTCCTCCAGATGTGAGGCAGCAGACCTGGCACACAAAAAGTGAGACTTTTGGTTCTTTGGTTGTCTGTAAAGAACCCCAGGCTGGGCTTCCAGGGTTTTTTTGCCAACACTGTGAGTGTAGAGGGAAAGAGCTGTACCCCTGGGGGCTGCACCCTCCTGTCTCCATCGGCCAGGTGGGCAAGCTGTGGGCACCACCAAACCCACATCCCCAAGGCATGCCCAGCCCCGCTGGTGCCCAGGTGTGTCCTTGGTCCAAAGCGGTTTGGAAGAGCAGGGATGTTGCCAGGTCACAGTGGGCCGGGTGCAGCCAGGAGAGGGTCCTGGCATGAACACCACCCTGCCCACTGCAGGAGCTGCTGCAGCATCGCCCGGATCCTGAGAGACTGTGAGCATCTCTCTGCAGCACAGACCAGGCCAGGACTTTCTCCAGAAGGTGAAGGAACATCCTTATTTTTAAATATCGCCACCACCTTCATGGGAGTTTAGCACTGCAGGCAAACTGTGAAGTCAGGGTTTGCAGAGGGGCTGCCCCCGGGCTCTGAGATTACACTGGTGACCAAGCAGAGCCCAGGAAAAGGTTTCTGATGGCTTTGCATGTGGCTGGAGCGGAAGAAAACCAGCACAAGTGGGCACAGATTTTCAAAGTTCAGGAAAACTATTTTTAGCAGCCTGCTGTCTCATTTTCCCATATGAGAAGTGCGCCACTCTCTCTACAAATTGAATTCTTCTTGTGTGTTTTTGGGTTGCTCTCTAATTTTTTAATTAAAAAGAAGATGCTGAAAACAATTACTCACTTTCTAAAAATCAGAGCCAATGGTTTCTTTTACTTCGTTCAGCTGCAATGTGACCAAGGCCAGAAGTTATGCTGTGGGTGGAGGTTGGAAACTGGGGCGGTTGGCACTGATGTGGCATTTAGAGGGTGTGTAAAATGAGTGAAAATTATACCAATCAGTGAGTTATTCTCCGAGGAGGAAGTGCAGCCTGTGAGATGAGCTCTGTAGTCAGTAGGAAATGCTGTCCATCCCCCAGCACTGAACTGTGCTGGGGACACGGCTCTCGATGCCCGAGAGCTTTCCAACCTGCAACCACTGCTCCTCACTGCTCTTCTGCTCAGCTTTTGAGGTACCACAGCTCGACTCGCTGCCTTGGGGCACCAAGAGGTCTGGCCCAAGCTGCCCCACTGGGATTTCATGTGTTTTTCCTCTTGCAGTAGCCAGCTGGAAGGATCCTGGTGACTCCAGTAATGCCACCAGTGCAGCAAGGTTGGCTTGAAGCGAGAGCAAGGCAGATGTGGTATAGGGTGCTGGATGCTTCATGTTCCTTTTGTGGGTGGGAACAGCTGCTCTGCACAGCCAGGAAGATCTGGTGGCAAAGGCAGTCACTGATACATCTAGTCCATATTATTTTAACATTCCTATATTCCACATAAGTTGCTTAAGGCTGGTCACACACAAGGCTTGGTTATGGCAGTAATCAGCACTCATAGCACCACAGTGATGCTTTCCCACTCAATCCCCAGCTCCTGGAGCCATGTGATACTCTTACAAGAAAGGGAGCTGGGGCTGCTCAGCCTGGAGAGGAACCTCAGCTGAGAGGGGCTCTCAGCCCTGGGTGTCCCTGTGTGCAGGGATGGCTCAGGGCAGGGCCCAGGCTCTGCTCTGGGGGCCCAGCAATGGCAGCAGAGGCAAAGGCAGAAAATGATGCACGGGAAGTTTCACCTGAGCATGAGGGAGAACTGTCCTGTGCACTGGAACTGGTTACCCAGAGAGGGGGTGGACTCACCCTCACTGGAGATATTCCAGAACCTTCTGGACACAATCCTGGGTCATGTGCTCTGGGTTGACCCTGCTTGAGCAGGGAGGTGGCACCAGATGAGCCCCTGTGGGACCTTCCAATTGGACCTGTTCTGTCAGTCTAAAATCCTGAAATACTGTGATGCAACAACCATTCCTGTTTTCACTGGATAATCTCCCAGGCCTAAGAGTTTTGGAGAAAACTGGCTCACCGGGAAAGAAATGCACAGAACCGAAGGGTGGTTCATTACTGCCTCAAACTGGAGCCCTGTTTCTGGGTGGTCAAGCACTGGTAGCAGCACTGCCAGCCCAGAGCAGCTCCCAAGCCCTGGTTTGGCTGGCATGGGTGTGCTGAGGGTCCCTGAGCATCCCTCGGGCCATGGGACTGCCGGCTCGGCTTTCACAGCCCCGGGCAAGCAAGCTCCAGAGCTCGGATGCGAAGCGGGCCGTGGTGATCGCACAGAACCAAAGGCTCCATCCCTGAGCATTCCGGGGGCACAGGGATGCTCCGAGCCTCTGCCGGCCGTGCCGGGCCCGTTCAGACGCGGCCGCGGTTCGGGCAGCCCCGAGGGGAGGCACGCTCCTCCGCGGGACTTCAAAGCAGGCTCCTTTGTGTGAGTGCGTGTTTGTCCCCCTCCCCTCGGCACGGCTGCTCTGATCGATGTGACATCACCTAGAGACGACGCGGGGGGACCAGAGCGCGCCATTGTCCCCGGGCTGGGAGGCGATGTCCGTCTCCTAGGAGGTGGGAGCTGGGGCTCGCAGGCATGCTTTCATCTCGCTGACCTGCCCCGCTGGCGAGAGGGCTCTTCCCAAGGCACCGGCCGGGGGAGAGGCGTCCCCACTGCACAGCAGAAGGGACACGAGTGAGAGACAGACACGCTCACAATGTTTAAAGACATCATTAAACGCCCCTGCCCTGGAAGCCCGCACTTGCCAGCTATACCCATCTGTTGCTTTTCATTAAGGAGAGCCCGATCCTTTCGGAGAAGGCTGTGCAAGGGTGTGTGGGTGTGCTCGACCCTCCATCGCAGCACCCGCGGAGAGGGAGGGTGGGAGGCAGCTGGGGCTAGGAGCCTTCCCAGATACACAGGGACCAAGACGTGAGAGCCCCCGAGTTATCCCAGGGTGGAAAGGAGGAGGCAGCCATCCTGCTTGGATCCCACAGGCAGCTCAGTGGCACCGTGCCACACCGGGGGAGAGAAGGCTGGGTCCCCAGGTTGGATCCTGAGGCTGGGTCCCAAGGCTGGGTCCCCAGGCTGGATCCTGAGGCTGGATGGCAGCGGGTGCTTTCTGCCTCACTGGCAGGAGGAGAGGACCCAGACATGATGCCTCACTGCACCTTGGTGACAGCCATGGCCCAGCAAGGCACCAGCAAGGCACAGGCAAAGTGACTTTTTAATGTCTGGTCCTTCCCTTGGCTATCCTCACAGGGAGCCACTGTCCAGGACGGACCTGTCACCCCCTGGCTGAACAGAGAGACATCAACACCCCACGCAGTGCCTAGATGTCCCCTGGAAGGTGTTGGGGCAGCAACCATCCCCCTGAGTGCAGAGCACCCAATGGTACCAACCAGTCCTAATTTTGGGCAAAGGGAGTGAGAAGAGCATGGAACTGGTGGGTTCCTGGTGCCCCTGCAGGCTTCTGCCCAGGTGCAGCTAGCAGTGGGCAGATGGTGGCAGGAACCCTCCTACAGTGTCACAGCACCTGTCTGCTGTGCTCCTCCAACCCAAGGAGAGGGGCAGCCTGTCAAGGGCTGGGGATCTCCCCGTGTTTGACCCTGGGGCTTTGCACAACATATAGTGTGAGAAACTCGTGTCCCCACCCTGTCTGATACAAGTGTGGAAGGTGTTTCCAGGAGAATATTTGTCACCAAGGTTGGAGCCAGGGACAAGGGACTAGTGCTGTCTGCCTCCAGAAGATGCTGGGTGATCCCACTGACAGGGCAGAGCCAAATGCCCCCCTCGTACTCAATGAGGCCCTGCTGGCTGTGGGGTGTTCTGTACATGATGGGGACAGAACACATACAGTGCCTCAGGTTACTGTCCCCATCCACCCAAAGTGAGGAACAAGACAGCGGGGCTGGGATCTGCTGTGGGCAGGAGCCCAGGGTTCTGTAGTTAGGATGGTTACACATGAGGAGATGGATAAAAAGGAGAAAAGGACAGTCGCTTGAAATCAGAAATGCAAAGGGATTCCTGCTCTTGCCATGGTTGTCTGGGATCATCCTTAAAAACCTGCTACCACTGCTGGTACCTTTCCCTATTTCCCCCACCTGACTTGCCTGCCACTCATCTTCACTGGAAGATGAGGTCGGGCTTTGGCTGTATTTGGGTCAAAACTCCCCTTGATAGTAAGCCATGAACACATAATGCAAACAACGTAGTGATGAACTTAATGAAAATGACCGAAGCCATCTCCTGTGGGCACCAGGGCCGAGCTGAGGACACCTCTTCACACTTGCACCCCATGGTCCCTCTCAGCAGCTCACGCTGAGGGCAGGTAGCTGCTCAAAGCAGGCATGGCAGGGCCATTCAGGCTCATGCCAGAAGCCAGAAATACTTCCACATGATCCCAACCAGGGATCTAGCAAGGCTTGCCACATGGGCAAGCATCCCAAGGGATCCAGAAAATGCACCCATTTTGCAGTGACTCAGACCAGAGTGGGTTTTAACCCCTTGCTGAAGCAGTTTGCCTGCACAGCAGTGCAAGAAGATCCATGAAAAGGACAGGCCAAGTGACTCACATCCTCTGTGCTCCCATGGCCAGAGGGTCTCAGTGCCATTGTCTGCCTGACACGTGGGGGTGGAAACAGTGGTGTGTGGTAGAAAGGTAAATGAATTATAAAAGAAAGGCCTCATAAAACCAGGCCTTGCTCTGATAAATTAATTGTTAAGTAGCTTGTGAGTTCTCATGTGAAAACAGTCTTGGAAATGAGAGTTCACTAACACAACAAACTATTCCTCAGTGAAAAAAAACTGCACCTGCAATAAATGAAAAATCTGTCTCATGGGAATCAGGGAACAAAATATGTAAACTAACCAAGAATAGATATTTGATGGACAACTAAAGTATCTTTTACTAACAGATGAGTGAGTGAGTTACTTTGGTGAAAGGAATGTATAAAAGGGAAAACACGGCTAAAATAAAAGCTTTTTGCTGCCTGGAAACTTATTGTGTCACGACCACCTCTGCAGGGACAGTGGTGGGATGTCCCTCTGAGCAGTGACAAGGCTCTGCCAGGCAGCACATCCACACCTTGCACAGTGCTGGGAAGACCTTGGCACACACTCTTCCCCACCTCATGGAGGCATCAGCCACCCCTGCCTGGCAGGAGGAAGAATATTGTGAAGATAAGTTACTCTGGGCCAGGGCTCACATCACCCTTCATCTTTTCAGAGGATGCCCAGAACTGCCCACAGGAGAGTTTGAGGAAGGAAGGAGTCTCCTGCACAATCAGAGGCCCAGAGAGCTGCAGTGAAGTCTCCAGCCGTGACCAAGTCTGCAGCTCAGCTCTGGGGTGGGGCACACGGAGCTCCCTCCTGAGGGGCAGCACAGAGGCAGCTCCAATCTCTGCTTTGTGACCAGGGATAAGCCCAGGGAATGGCTGGAGCTGTGCCAAGGCAGGGTCAGATTGGATCTCAGGAAAAGGTTCTTCCCCCAGAGGGTGCTGGGCACTGCCCAGGCTCCCCAGGGAATGGGCACGGCCCCGAGGCTGCCAGAGCTCCAGGAGAGTTTGGATACTGCTGCCAGGGATGCGCAGAGTGGGTCCCTTCCAAATCAGGAAGGATGTTCTGTGATTCTATGGGTTTTGTCCGGACCTGTCCTTGGCAGTCCAGTTCTGGCATGCCGCTGACTGAGACACACTGGCCTGGCAATGAGCCCCAAAGTGCCCCTCTCCTGCCTCTCCTGCCTGCTTAGCTCAGTGCTGCCCAGTAGTGAAGGAGCAGGGCAGGGTGCCAGGAGCCCAATTGCTCCCCTGGCCGGTCTCTCTCATTAGTGCTTGCTGCTTCAACGAACCCAGGCAGCCCCGTGGAGAGCAGGGCACAGCCTAAGGGTGCCCTGATCTCCCACCCCGGGTCTGCCTTCCTGGACCACCCCAAAACACTCAGGCTTTGCTCCTACATGGTGGGCTGGGGCTGCTCCCCCACCCAGCCGAGCTTGCACCTCACTGAGACATTTTGCACCCACTCCCCAGCCAGGCAGAGCCCGGGGTGCAGTGGGAACCTGTGACAGAGGACAGCAGGGAGCTCTTGGAACAGAGCAGTCCTGCATTTAGAGACGGGGCAAAGCCAATCAGCGTTATTTGCTGTTAGGATTAACTGCTAGAGGAAGCTGATCTCGGAAAGGACTGAACTCAATTATCAGCCCGTCGTTAGCTGGCAGGCTATCTCCTCAGCCAGGAAGCGCCGAGCTGCTGCCACCGGGCATTTCTAACGAGGTGGGCTGGAGTTTGAAGATTTACAGTTCCTGATGGGCAGTGCAATTCTCCCTGGTGTAAGGGAATTGAGCAATTGCTGGCGGGTGATCTGGCAAGGGAAGGAGAGAGGGCAACTGAACGTGGCACTGGAGGGGCTGCTGCACGTGTGGTGAGGAGGAGATGAACCGGGTTTTGTGTGCAATGTCCAGGGAAGGGAATGGAGCTGGGGAAGAGGCTGGAGCATGAGGCTCATAAGGAACAGCTGAGAGAGCTGGGGAGTCCCAGCCTGCAGAAAAGGAGGCTCAGGGGAGACCTCCTGGCTCTCCACAACTCTCTGACAGGAAGGGACAGCCAAGGGGGAAGTCAGGCTTTGCTCCCAGGGAACAGGGACAGGACAAGAGGAAACAGCCTCAAAGCTATGCCAGGGAAGGTTTAAATTAGATATCAGGGAAATTTCTTCATGCAAAGGGTGGTCAGGCACTGGCACAGAAGCCCAGGACAGTGGTGGAGTCTCCACACTTTGAGGGATTTGAAATTTGTGGATGTGGCACCTGGGGACACAGGTCAGTGGTGGCCTTGGCAGCACTGGGGAAATGGCTGGACTCAAGGATCCCAGAGGGCTTTGCCAGCCCTAACAGTGCCCGACCCTATGATTTATAGCCAGAGTATGGTAAGATGAACCCCTCACATCCTGGAAAGGGTAGGCTGTGTGAACGCTGTTTCGCACCGGTGGCCTCATTTGCATTCTCAGGCCAAGGACCAGCAGTGAGCCCAGGTGATTTGCCATCTTCTGAAGGCCTGGCCTGAGAGTCTCAGAAGCTTTGAACCATTGCTCTGGGCCTGCAGCAGCTCTTTGCCTGCCTCTCCCAGTTCTGCTCCATCCTGGCATGCACGGGATGAGGTCTGCTCCCATGTATGAGTCTGTGGGATGCAGTCAAGCATCCCTGTGAGCTGGAGCACCAAGCTTGGCTCTGGGCTCACTGGGGACAGGGATTTTCTGCGAGCCCCTTGGAGGAAGGAAGCATTTTTTCGGTCCTTCCACAAAGGAAACAAGGCTAGGAAGGTGTGGGAACCCCAGCTCCAGTGACAGGAACATAAGAGCCTGAGTGAGATGTTTTAGGCCTGGACCCTGCTTGTAAGGGCACAGAGGAGGACTTGCAGCCTGATTTACCACAGCAGCAGCAAGGAGCAGCCTCTGCAGATCCAGCCTGGACCAGCTCAAGCATGAGCCAGGCCTGGCAGCCTGGATGGGTATGTTTGGGTCAGCATGAGCAGGGCCAGGGCTTTGTGGGTCACTGGACTCCAGGGCAGCAGCAGGGGTTGCAAAATAGTCCCACAGCACTGCGGGCTCTTCCCACCTGGTCAGCAATCTCCCATGAGGTCCCACACCTGGGTTGCTGGCATGGTTGATCTGATGATGCAAAGATGCCAAAATAATGAGCTGTATCCTCACAAGTTTGTGCTGAGCGAGAAGTGCTTCTGATACGGCTTCTGGGAGAAAATGACTGTGAATTGCTGATCTCTGGGGATTTGCCTTTGTTTTTCTCTCAAGCTAGAAGAACATAAGTGACATTCGGGCTCTGGGGAGCACCTGAGCACCCCTGACACACTGCAGCCAGTGGGGTTCCTCAGCACTTGCTGTCCCTGGGACATGTGCTGTACTGTGTCACTCCCCTTATTCTGTGCAGCAGGAGAAGTTTAATGGGCAAAGTCCCTTGTTTTGCTTGGCTTGAAGAAGGAGGCCATGTAGTGAGGAAATGAGGGCAGTAACTACTTGAGCAGAGAGGGTGGCACACAGGCCAAGGAGCTGATGTCAAGGTACTGGGGGCCATGGGAGTCTTCCCCCAGCTTGGCTGGGCTTTGATGGAAGGGCAGATAGGTGGCCAGGGGCACTGGCAGAGCCCCAGAGACTTTGCTGGCAGAACACAAGTTGCTGCCCTATGATGTGATGATGTCTCTGGGTGGTGATTCCCAGCAGGATCCAGAGCCCTGGCCCTTCCAGCAGTAGTGTCCTCTCCTCAAGTCTCCTCTCCTTCTGTTTTGTACCTTTCTGTGTTCCCTGTCCTTCCTGCCCACTCCTTGCTCTCCTGGGGCCACAGGCAGTCTGGGGGGGGTTGAGACTGCTCTGCAGCTCTAATGCAATCCAGCACCTTAATCTAGAGCTTTGGCATTGTTGCCTGCCCTTACCAGACTAAATTGTATCTGCATTTCAGGAAAATACCAAAAAAAAAATCTTCCCTGCTGTCTCTAGAGCTGGCTTTAGAAGGGATTACACATCAATACCCAGGCACCGTGCTCCCCACCCTCTGCTACCATTGTTCTTTCCAAGGCGCTCCTCTCGCTTTGATGATGATCACTGGCAGAGTTTCAAAACGATGTATTATAAAATCTTTAAAAAAAAAAAATAAAAAAAATCCAGTTGCCATAACGTAATGCAGATTTTTGTCACCGCTCCACGGCTTCTGCTTTCAATTTCCAGTGAGGGGGAGAGACTTGGTCGCAGTCAGATGGAGACCAGCTCACATCCCCAATCCCTGGGCCCCCAGGCAAAATCCCTGGAATTTGTTCCTTACTGTTTGAAGGCAGAGATGAGGGAGGAGAGTGTAGAGAAGAGAGGGTAGAAGACAAGAAAGTGCCAGCCCCCAGGGAAGGTGGGCACAAACCCAAACTGTGCCCCAGGTGGATGTGCCTCACTGGAGTTCACACTCAAGCAGCAATGGGAAATTTCCCAGAGAATCAATTTTCCAGGGAGAGATTGGAACTCCCATCCTGCAAGATTTGGAGCAGTAATGCAAGGTGTCTGTCTGGCTTTAGACTACTGCTGTCTGTCTATCCTGCCTTGTAAAGCAAAGACGAGAGGTTAAGCTTTGGTCCCACTGAGCATCTGCTGCTAGGAGTAGACGAGCATCAGCCCAGTGGTGTCCCCCAGGAACTGGAACATCCTCACAGGCTGTGAGGGCTGCAGGCAGGACAGGCAGGGGGAACACAGGGACACTGCTGCCCACTAAACCCCTTGTCCTATGCTGGCTAAGAGAGGCCCAGCCTGCCTCCATTGCTGCTGCTGGCAGGTGAGAGAGGCCAAGGCAATCTCTGCCAGGTAAAACTCCAGCTCCAACACTGACTGTTTGTCATCTCTCCCATGGACTGTCATCCTGCCCAGAGCTGCCACCACAGGCCAAGCAGGCTCAGGGATCAATGCAAAAGGCCATCAGAGTACTCCAATACCTAGCACCATGGCATTGTCCATCTTATCCTCCATCTCCTGTCTCAAAACGAGGTTTTGCAGCTGCAGAGGTTTGGGAGGGTGCTGGGATAGTATTCCCAAGCCTAAAAAAACCTGGAACACTTCCAGAAGAGCAGAGACAGTAGGGCTATAATCCATGGGCTGCAGTCTCCCCCTCAGGTGGGCTTTCCCAACGCTTGCAGCCCAAGCTGCCACATGTTGCCACTGCCAGGGTGGGAGGGACAGAATGCAGCTCTCTAAATGAGGCGTGCCTAAAATTTTTTGGAGAAAATGAGCTGTTTCTGAATAGTTGAGAAGTTTCCAGCATTCATATCACAGTGTTGGGAGAGCAGGGCTCACTCTGGACCAGGCAGCCAGCGCCAGCCCTTGTCACAGAGCAAAGGGACATGGGGGTGTCTGTAGCTTGGGTGCACCCTCTGCCACACCCAGAGGGGGTTTGGGTCCAGTGCATCTGGTGCCGCTTGGGCTACAAAGGCTCCCCAGGCACCAAAAACAATGTGCTCCATCTGTAACTTCCCTTTTGCTGGTGGCATTGCGTGCTTGAGCAGACTGTGCCTGGTGAAAGGGAAACACTCTGAAGCTTGAGGGTGTCCTGGGGAACCCTCACCTCTCCTGCCTCCAGAGCAAACCCCATCAGACTTCCAGCTTCCCAAATGGGAGCTGCATGCAGTAACTGGAAAACTCAAGAGACTGGGAAGAACGGGTGCATATTTTGGCTCCACTCTTGGAGAACATCCGTTTGCAGAGGCTTCTGCTTTGGAAGGGTTGACCATCTTCCACTTAGACATGGTAACTCAGCCTGTAGCATGTGCATGGGGGCACAAGTCATCTCCAAGTCCAACGTCTTCATCTCTGGAAGCCTTCCACAAATCTTACTGGGGACAAGAGCACAGCTGGGTCTCAGTGCCCATGAGCACCTTCAGTGTAGGAGCACTTGGGCATCCCATGATAGATCAAGCTGTGGATAGCAAGTAAATATCAAAAAACATCTGAAAATAAAATGTAACCCCTCCATCCATTACAGATGCCAAGCAAGTCCTGACTGGAGCTGTGAGCACTCCTCATGTGCCAGCAGTGTCCCTAAATGATCCCCTGTGGCTGTCCCCTCTGGGGGATGACATCTCCAAACAGTTCTTACCTGGAAGGTCTCTCTGCACTCCTGCTTGCTGAGTTTCTAGCGAGGACCACAGAAAACCATCCAGCCTGACCACAGCTGCTCTTCTCCCTGACCTGTGCTCCTGTGTCCCCCAGTGCCCTGCAAGCTCTGCAGCTTGCCCTGTCCCCAGTGCTGATCTCGTGGGGGTTTAGAGGTGACTCAGTGGGAAGCATCAGCTGTACAGCGCTGCCTCTCAGAGCTGTCCCCATAGCTGATCCTAAAAGGGATCATTTTTTTTTAGAGTTATGAGCCTGTGCAAACAGGGCTTTATGAGGCAGCATCACTAATATGGAGCATAACCTCCCTACCCACAAACATCCTGATAGCCTTTCTGGTGTGAGTTTGGCTTTGTAAGTCAAGCCAATCTGATCAGGAAAATCCTGGGGAGAAAACAAACAAGAAGCCTGGGGAGGAGGCTGGAAGTCGCTTTCCAGAGTCAGAGCAGATGTTGTTTAGTAGACAGTGATGCCACAGATGTGCCTTGGCTGGCTGATCTGCGAGGGCTCAGCAGCCTGGCCACAGGGCAGAGGGGCTTTGTCCCCACAGTCCTGCCTGCCCCAGCCCTGTTTCAGCCCCTCTTGCCTCATCAGCCAGTAGGACAGGCATCAGGAGTATCAAGGAGATGGGGGAGCCCCCTGTGTCACCCTCAGGCACCCCTCCTTCCCCCTCACCAGCCCATGAGATGGCATTTTAGGGTAAGCTGCTTCTGTCCCAGCCCTGGTGCCAAAGGCTGTGGAAGGCCTTCTCCCATCTTGCCGATGCCCTGCTCCTCCCAGCCATGATATTGGCAGCTCCACGCAGTGGGGAGAGGCTGAAGCTCCAGGGAAAGAACTTTTTCAAAAAATTTTATTTTCCTGCCATTTCTCAGTGCCACCACAGCCGTATCCATCCTGTCCTGCCCCTGCCCCCCCAACCCCCCCCCAATAATGAGCTGTTGTCTTGTGCAGCATTGAGAGCTAAGTAAGCATGAAAAATTGGAACAATAAAGAAGTAGCTCTGGGACAGCAAAGCCCCTTGTTTGACAAGGCTAATTCCATACCCCCCAGCCTCATTTTCTTTCAGCCACCTTCCCCCTCCTTGCTCCTCCTTTATTAAATGAACTGGCTTTTATTGGGGTGGAAACTGGGTTTCCTTTTCCCCTCTCGCCTCCCCCTCTGTTCACATGTAATTTGGAGAGTTAATCTCCTCAGGCAGGAAATGTTGTTTCTTTCACTCTTTCTCTCTGGCAATTTCCATTTGGCTCTTTTAATTGGGGCCCAGACCAAGGAAATGGCCACACCACAGAGCCTGAGCAGGAAGAGGGCTGGTTCTCCTGAGGGGCCCTGAGCATTCCCTCCCACTGGCCCAGCTCACACAACTCCCTCTGGCAGATGCAACCTTTGGCCAGGGATGGGAGCACCCAGCTCGCCTCGGCCATCTGGGCAGCCTGGTTGGACTGAGCAAAGTTGGACTGGAGATGTTGAGTGGCATTCCTGCTGCTTCTTGAAATTCCTCTCCCTGCTTTAGGTCAGGTCACCCAAAGATTTCAGGATGTAACATCATCCAAGACCATCTCCCCCATCCCTCGCCAGTATGAAGGTACTTGGCTGATGGTATTTCCCAGGGAATCCCTTGGAAAGACATGACATTGTAAAACCTCATGGAAATTCTCCAGATTTTTCATTATGCTTTCCCTCTAGCTTCTTCTAAAGAAAATAATTTGATTTTAATGAGAAATAGAGAGGAGGACACCTGTGTTTCCCCCCACAACCCTCTCTCTGTCTCAACCTTTTGGCTGAATTACCACCAGTGAGTGTGTGGGGCATGTGGCCCAGTGTGGGCATTGTCTTGGGTGGTGCCAGCAAGTCCAGCCCAAGGCACAGGGAACTGGCATGGGTGGTGCTGTGGGACCTGATGGCTCCACACCCCCAATCTCACTCTCACCAGTCTCCACACCTCAGTCTCACCGAGTGAGGGTCATCTCAGAGCTCTGGAATGGTTTGTGCTGTAAGGGACCTCAGAGAGCACGGCTTTCCAGCCCTCTGCTATGGGCAGGGACACCTTCCACATCCCAGGTTGCTCCAAGCCCTATCCAACCTGGCCTTGGACGCTGCCAGGAACAAGGAATTCTTGCAGAAAGGAGAAGTGAAATTGCAATCTGTGCTTCACTTGAAGGCAGAGCAAGATGATGTTGAACTTTTCTTAATAGAATACCCCAGGATTCTACTGGAAACTCATGGAGAAAACCCTTCCTAGAGCACAGTAAAGCTGGGCAGAAGCAAAGCCTGCAGTAGCCTCAAGGTGCTGGGGAGCACAAGGAGGTTTGTGATGGAAACAGCTGCTGGAGCTCTGCCTGATGTTCAGAGCAGAGTCCTGTTCCACCATGCCTTAGGGTGGTGAAGAGCACTAGGAACAAATCTTCATGCTTTCTGCACCAGCCTTTGGCTGCGTTCAGCTCCTCTGGAGACCCAGGGCCAGGGAGATGCAGCATGACTGATTCCAAGCAGGGCTGAGAAGCTCTGGAGATCCCAGTCCCCTCCTAACCACAGCCTGGCCTGAATGCTCCCAGCTCTCTGGTAGCAAAAAGCTTTTGGGTTGCTGTCTGGCACCATTCATTACTCCCAACAGGGCAGTGATTCATGCTGGGAGGCTCAATTTTGTTGGATACCCCCATCCTCCCCCCAAAAACCTCTGGGGTGCACTGAGGCTGCCCATTCCTCATCTGCCATCATCCAGAGGACTCAATCCCATGCAGGTGGCAGCAGTGGGGGCATGGAGGAGCCTGTCCACAGTGCCTGGCTGCAGGCAGTGCCTGGGAAGAAGCAGCTCAGTGAGTGGGCAGCTCCACCCTGCCTCATGGACAGGCTACTGGCCCTGGGGTGCCCAAGGAGAACCGGTGGCTTCTGAGTGTGCCACACATGGCAGAGATGGGAAAAATGTATGGAGTATGGGAATACCTAACCAGCTTCTTGGCACGAATTGCTCTGTCCTGGACAGAGAAGAGTTTTACTGGTCCCGAGGGGGTGAGTGTCGAGCCTCTGGAGTAGGAGGTCAGGTGGCTGAGGACAGGGATGCCTGTGAAGAGGATGTCCTCACTCAAAGGTGAGCCCAGACATGTTCATACCCAGGGTATGTGAACGCTCCAGGAGCTGAAGGGAGGGAAGGAGGCTGGCACGGCCAGCAGACATCACTACCTGCTCTGTCCTCTCTCACTTTGAGGACACTCCTAGAGCAATGAGGACCTAAATCTCCAGGAAGTTCAGCTCCCACAAGAACCCCAAAGGGACAGACTTTTGGAAGAGTTTTTTATGTGTTATGAGAAATCCTGCTCCTCTCCATGCCCTGTCGCTGTTGGACACACAATGGCACACACAGACACTGTCTGGTGAAAAGGCATAAAACGATTTATTACAACATCTGACTCTATATTTATAGTATTTTTACACAGACTAGAGATTGGAGGAGAAGGTTGACACCTCTCCCATCCCATTGGTCAAGACAACTGCCCATCAGTTGCTTTTTACTCTTAAGTGAAAGTATGTAAACAACTTCGTCTTAACACAAACATGCTTCTAATTATAACACCCATGTGTGAGAAAGAACTACAAACTATGAAAAACATTAAGCTGTAAAGTGCACCAGGAAAGTGAAGAAATCAGGGCAACAATGCCCCATGCCCCAACATGAGGACCCAGGAGCAGTGCCCAGCTTTGCCTAGCACTGTGTCTGGGTCGTGGCTCAGCAATCCAGCCTTGGGGCTGAGTGGGAAGCTAGCTTTGGAGAGACAGGATGATTTGTATGTATGATGATTGTATGTATGATGACATGTATCCTGCCTGCAGGAACACTCATGGCATTCCCTGCACAGGGGCTCAGGAGCGCTGCATTCCACCTCGTGCACCTTGATGACACCTGGCTGGACATGGTTCTTTATATCCAAAGCAAATTAAACCCCAGCAGCATCCCTTTGGGATGGCCAAAATTCCTGATTCCTCTTGCAGGGAACGTTCAACCCTTTGGCTCCAGGTGAGAGGTCTCGTGCCCAGCTCCAGGCAGGCTGTGGGAACCAGGGAAGGGCAGCATGCCCTGCTTGGAGCCCTCCACGCTGGGCAGGGTGAGGAGCAGCCCGCCGAGCTACTGCAGTGTCCCACGGGGCTGAGCCCTGCCTTTCAGCACCCAGCCACAAGCAGAGGGCCGAGCTCCTCAGGCCCATCCCCAGCTGCCTGGGGAGGTGGCCTTTGGCTCAAGGCTTGGACCCTAGCAGGTAGCAGGGGGGACACAGACACAGTGCTGAGACAGGGGCAGAGCAGCTGGCCAGGGAAACACAGAGGGGTACTGGGCACCAGCGAGGCCTTTGGTCCTGCCCATGCGGGGTAGGAAAGGCAAACAGAGGTGGGAAAGCTGAGGCAGAACTTCTCAAAGAGCCTGTCCGGGACGGAGCCAGCCCTGGGTCGGGGCAGCTGCGGCAACACTGGTGGCAGGGCATCCCTGCTGCAGGGCACCAGGGGGACACGGGACGATGGGTCTGGCCCGGCTCATCGCCTCAGAGGGCAGGGAGGAGAGGGTTAATCCTGCCCCGGCTCCTCGCTCCTGCAGAAGATGCTGCCACGATCCCCAGCTCACGGCCTGCCGCCTTCCCCTCCCTCCCCGCTGCCCCTCGGAGCCCTGAATAGGGAATTAGCTTTGCCTGCATTTAGACCTCTTAATTAGCTATTCTTTTTGTTGGGCTGGGGAAGAGGAGGGGCAGCGGAGACCCCCGGCTCCCAGCTGAGCCCTGGTCCCGCCGCTGGAGTCGCACAAAGGGGCCCAGCGGGCAGAGCCATCGGAGGGCGCTGGGGACGCCAGGACCTGTCAAAGCTTGTTTCCCACCTTCCAGAGCCAACCTTTTCTGTCCCAGCCAGGAGACAGCCTGCCTTAATTGGGCTGAAAATCTAATCATTTGTACCTCCGGGCCTGGGAAGGGGGCAGGGGCGGGTACGCAGGGCCGGGAGTGGGTGAGGGAGGAGGGACGAGGGGGAAGCATGTAATGGGAAAAGGCAGGATGGAGATGAGGCTGGAGAGGGGTGAGCGGAGTCATAAGAACGTTTGTGGAGGAGGTGAGTGGACGGAAAATTTACTTTTTTTAAGAAGCAAATTAAAAGTCACTCCTTTGAAAAGGGAAAAATAAAAAGTGAGCAACTAGAGAGTGAAAGGGAAAAGCAAAAGCACAAAAAGCGTTAGCTGCTTTTCCTGACCTCCAGCTGCTCTGATAATGCAACCAAGGCCCCTACAATCCTCACCCATCCCAGCAGCATCCAGAGTACCTGCATGGCCCTGTTCCCATCCCAACACCTCCGTTCTTACTGCAGCTCTGACACTGCTCTCTTGTCCCTTGGGTGCTGCAGGCTTACCTCTCCCACCTCAAAATAACCTGGGTGAGCCTTGCTCCCAAGAAAGGAGCAGGGGACCCCGGAGTGGCCGTGTGCCCTCTGCCATCGCTCTGCTGTGGGTCACTGGCTGCTCCAGCTGCCCTGTTCCTGCTTCCCTCCAGCTGCAGCTTTCCCAAAGTCCGGCCTGCCTGTGCCAGCCAATGTACTGAGCTGAGTCCCTAAGTCATGGCCACCCATCTGGCATGTGGCTTTGTGGAGTGGGGGCCAGTCCCAGATCTGCTGCAGGTTGCCAGTGCTGCTCCTGTGCTTACACCACCTGCACCCTCCCTGTTCCCAACACTCCCATGCAGCTGCTGGGCTCTCCCCATGCTCAGGCTGTTTTCAGGCAGTGCTGGAGCACAAGCCTGTGAGCACACGAGGCCATCCAGTCACTGGAGTCTTTTCTCGGTTTCTTCAGTAGTGGATGTTTCACAAATACTCTCAAGTCACCCTCTCTTTAATGTGACAACATTTTGAGTCTCCAAAACAACCCTCACAAATTCAGATCCCACATGTTCATGGCCCCTCTCCTGTTTTATATAAAAAACCCAGCGTTTTCCCCACAGTTTCTTCCTCAGCTGCTCCAAGCTTTGGGTCTAATTCCTCAAGAGAGTGATTTATTATTTTTTCATCTTTTTTTTCTTTTCCTGATCATCTATCAAAAACTAAAACCAAATCCCACAGTCAAGGTCTTCATCAGAATTTTATTCCTTCACTTTTTGTAGAGGATCCAACCCTTTCTGCATGTGCCAGAGAGGTTGAAGGAAACTCCTGCGAGAGGAGGCTGCACACTGTGTCCCATCCCTGCCCCAGGCTGTCCACATGCACGGCACCATGGCCAACCCAGCATTTCTGCTCCTTCTGCACAGCATTCTGAACCAGACCACAAGGCTCAGGCTGCAGGGTATAGCCAGAAGGGGCTGAGGTGCCAGAGCAGGTCTGGATCGTGGAGGGATGGATACATGGACAAGGCATTGCTGTCTGAGGTAGCATAGGCCCTAACTGTGAACTTCACAGAATCACAGAATCACTAGGGCTGGAAAAGACCTCTAAGACCACTGAGTCCAACTATTAACCCCACCACTGCCAAGGCCACCACTGACACTGTCCCCAAGCCCCACAATCTACATAATTTTTTGAACACTTCCAGGAATGGTGAGTCCACCACTCCCCTAGGCATCCTGTTCCAGTGCCTGGCCACCCTTCCAGTGAGGAAATTTTTCCTATTATCCAACCTAAACCTCCCCTGGCACTGCTTGAGACCATTCCCTCTCAATCTGTCCTTGTTCCCTGGCAGCAGAGCCCAATCTCCCCCCCCCAGCTGTCCCCTCCTGTCAGGGAGTTGTGCAGAACCAGAAGGGCCCCCCTGAGCCTCCTTTTCTCCAGGCTGAGCCCCTTTCCAGCTCCCTCAGCCTCTCCTGGGGCTCCAGCCCCTTCCCCAGTTCTGTTCCCTTCCCTGAACATGCTCCAGTGTATCTGTCCATCCAGTCCAAGGGATGCTATGGAGACACTAAGAAGAAGGCCTCAAGAGTGGAGATTCCAGCCAGAAGAATTGACAGCAGAGCAGGACTCCTGAAACTGGCCAACTGCAGTCCAGTGGACCTGAAAACCCCCTGCAGCGTAGGAAAGATGACAGAGTGCCAAGGGAGGAGAGAAATGACAGAGCCTGGAGAAATCCCTGGCATGTGCAAAGACTGAGCCCAGTGGGGATGGAGAGGGGCAGCAGAGTGAGATGGGGCTCATGGTGTGGTGTGAGGTGGCTTCCCATTGCCAGGACCAGAACCCTGCAGTCAGCCCCATGGCACACCTGGACCTCCTGCCCTGGGAGCTTGCCAGTATGGCACTTGGTCTCAGCCAGACTTTGACAGAGCACCAGGATCAGTTCTGCCTCAGCAGAACCCCAAGGCTGCAAGCAAGATGCCTGCAAAGACAGAGATTTTGTTTCTGGGGTTTGGGAAGAGCGCATACCCAGCAGTTCCAGGTTCAGTGGGGCAGGCAGGGGTCTGACTTGATGCTCATCCATCCCAAGAGCTCCCCAGAGTGTAAAGACCCAAAGGGTTCATGGATCATGAATTTATCAGGGCACAGAAAACTGCTCAACTTGCAGCAGCAGCAGCAGCAGCAGCATCTCTGGGTGGTTGTGTGCAACAGGAGGGGTTTGAGCCTTGGTTTCAGAGGTCTGGGTGAGGCAACTCTGAGGCAATGCAGTAGAGCACACAGATGGGACCAGGCAGAGTGCCAGGACCCCCAAAACTGCCGCTGCCATCCTTTGCACAGGGAGAGCAGCAGTGTGGGCTGGGTCAGCCAAGGTAGCTCAGTCACAGCCAGTGACGGTGACAAATTGCAGGCAGATAGAGGCAGGAGATCTACCCTTGTGATACCCTTCAATTTTCCAGCAATTGATTCCTTGGCGACTTCCTGAGCCAGGAGTGGTATGTGTGTGACACCCACCATGAGCCTGCCCTGGGTGAGTTTTTCTAATCTCATTTCAAAGCCGGGTGTATTTTTAGCCCATGTGGTATCCTGTGGCCACAAGCTCACAGTTTAATCACATGTCACGTAGGACAGCAATGCCCTTGGTCTGCGTGGAGCCCAGCCCCAGCTCCTTTCATTCATAACTTCTCCCTGGAACCCCAGCTTCCTGATTCCACTGGAAATTAGTCAGCAAGATGCTGGGAATTCTGTGGCTAGCACCCTTTAAGCTGTGAAGAAGTCTTTGGGGGCAGGCAGCCAGGATTGGCCTCGGTGGAATAGGTCAGGAGTCACAGAATCACAGAATCTCCCACAGAGTGGGAAGGGACCCAAGGGACCATCCAGTCCAACCTCTGGCCCTGCATAGACACCCCAACAATCCCAGCCTGTTCATCCCTGGAGTGCTGTCTAAACCTCCTGGAGCTCTGGCAGCCTCAGGGCTGTGCCCATTCCCTGGGGAGCCTGGGCAGTGCCCAGCACCCTCTGGGGTAAGAACCTTTCCCTGAGATCCAACCTGACCCTGCCCTGTCACAGCTTCGTGCCAATCCCTTGGGAATGGGATTAAGCTTCCCTCAAGTTGAAAGCGAACAGGATGCTTGTGCCCCATGTGGATGGAGGGTCTTAGAGGGTCTGGGCTGGGTGACACTCCTTGCCAGCCTGCTGTGGCAGGCAGCAGATCTGGGAGGACCTGTATGGGGCCTAAGAGCGTGAAATCAAGAATTTTGTGGGCACTGAGGTTCCTGTGGGCACTGAGGTTCCACGTCACCAACTGGAGATGGGAAGCTTGGGGCAAGGAGTCAGCAGGTGTGTGACACCAGGGTGAGGCCTTGAGGCAGAGCAGCATCACAGAAAGGAGACAGGCAGATGGGCTGTGGCTGGGCTGGAGCTGAGCTGTAGCAGCAAAACCTGGAGTACCTGCTGCTGTGTCTCCCTGGAGTGGGACTGTCTGGAACAGGGCAGCAATGTGTACCCTCCGGGCTTGTTCTGCCATGGCTGACAGTCTGGTCCAGGTGGTTCGTTTGGGACCTCCAGACAGTGCATGTGTTCATATGAGATAGATTGCTGATGGCTGAGAAGCAGTGAGGATGTGGCTGCCCCAACCCTGAAAGTGTTCATGGTTGGATGTGGCTTGGAGCAGCCTGGGATAGTGGAAGGTGTCCATGTCTGTGACAGGGGATGGGACAGGGTGAGTTTTAAGGTTCCTTCCAAGCCAAGCCAGTGTGGGTTGGAAGTGATTCTGTGATTAGCACAGATGCAAACATCTTTCTTTACCATCACTGCTGTGTGCCTAACTGCAGCCTCTCGTGAGCCAGGAGGACATGCCAGCACCCAGACAGTGCTGCTTGGACAGTCAGCATCCAAATCTTTCCAGCTAAGCTGAAGAATTAAAAAATGAGACAGACAAGGTGATGAGCTGCAGAGTAAGATCTATAATTTTAACAGGTTATCCCATTCAACACACCCACAAAGCCTGGCTCCAACCAGCTCCAGCACAGCCAGTCTCTAGCGAGGTCCACTCAATGCTCCTGGCATGGGGACAAGCATCAGGTTTATGTTGTCTCTTACTCACCCGACTATTGCTTCTGGCTTGGTGCAGGAGTCAAGAGTGCAGGAGCACAGCAGGAGCCCTGGTGGTGACCAGGAGGGGATGGGATGAGGACTGTGAATGTCTGAAGGCACTGAGAAGCAGGACTGTAAGTTTGACTTGGTTAATTGAAGTTGGCTTGAATAACAAGGAATGTCCTTTGGTGCAGAACACCAATAAATGACTCCTCACTGGAAAAAAACTGCCAACCCCCCTGATGTGACCTGGAGCAGCTTCAGTTCTGGGCTGTGTATCAGCATGGAGGGAAGGGCAGAATATGCTCCTGCAGCAAGTGCTGCCTGCCTCCACTTTTCTCCAGCATGGAACTCACATCCTCTCTGCATCACCCTGCCTTCCAAGCCCTCAGATGCCACATGCTGCAAAGGGTCACCTTTCATACTCCTTCCTAACCTCCACTCTCCAAATCATATTCCCTGTAGGGGGCCAGATGTGGAGCAGGAAAGTCTAGATAGTGCTGAATCAAAATTTAAAAGAATATTATATCACTTTTTTGTTGTTGTAGTTGTTGTTAAATGCAGGTTCAAGCAATCAATGCCTGAATTCATATCAAATTAAGGAAAGAGATTCCTCTGTTCCTGACCAGCTGGGGAAGCAGAGCTGGGGACTCCATGCAGATGCCAATGGAAAGCCCAGTTTCAAAGTTACAGGTGCAGTTGTCCCTCCCCAGTTCACTTCCAGTCACTTCCATTCTTGCAACCAGTGATCGTGTCCCTTCTCCTGTGGCTCCTGTCCTGGCCTCCATGGCACCCCGCAGCGGCTGGCTCCATGTGCAGGGGCTGCACAAGAGTCGCTCCTGCTGTTGACGGAAACTGGGTGCAGAGGAAGCCCTGCCTGCCAAGGAACTCACCAGGAACCAGCCAGTGCCAGAGCTTCTCCCCTCCTCTGGCCCCCCTACTGCTCTCTCTGCTTGACAGTGTCTGTCCCCAGACGAGACCCCCGATCTCAGGGAGCTCTGTGGGAGACCGTGCAGTGTTTGGTGAAAAGCTCGCTCTCTCTCCTGGAGACTCCACAGAGTCCCCCCAGAGCCCATTCGGGGTGGTATGAACAGAAGGGATTTCTCTCCTGGGTGGGAAGGCGCTGAAGAGCCCATTCTCACACAGAAGTAAATGCTTCACAGCACTTCCCAGATTGATGCTTCTCCTTCTCACGTTATTCCCTGCCTCTGCTCCTTCTTTGTTGATGCCTTCTGAAATGTCCATCAGGACAAAGGCCACGTCAAAGACCCGCGAGCTTCTGGATGCAAATCAGCATCCTTTGCACTTGCACAGGCTGAGGGGGATCGAGGTGTCACAGAGCAGGAGCAGCAGCTCCACGCACCCACCAAGGGCTGGAGCAAGGCTCAGCTCCATGGCTCCTGCAGTCGAACTCCTTTGCCGCCAACTTTGCAGACGGAGCGAATGACTGACAGAGACTGATGGTGTCTCTGCCTGTGTGTAATCTTAGAGCCGCCTGGATTTGGGAAATCTCTTTCATTGCTTTAAAAAAATAAGCAAGCGAGTAGACTGGAGGGTCCCGATTAACTGGGAAAATCCGGGCTAAAATGCAAATGCCTTCTCAGGTTCTGGCGCTGCGAGCCACGCCGGCTGTACCGGGGGAGGACGACGCAGCCCAGCTCAGGCAGCCGGCCTCAGAGCGCAGACCACTGCCACGCCAACGGGTCCTGAACGCGGAGCTGGAGCTCCCATCCAAGTCTGGAGAAGCCTTGGGATGAGGAGCACTTGGTAGGCACTGGGATGTGCCGCTGGTCCTGCCCCGGCCATGCTTCAGGATGCTCCTTTCCCTGCTCTGCCACAGCTGCTCTCCCGCGGACATCGCGCTCCTGCGGCTCTGAGGGACAGCTAGAGCCAGTCAGAGATGACGTTATTCCATTGAATTATTCACAGGCAGGCTTGCTCAAGGATTTGGCACCCACTCGCTGGCTGTGCCACATCCCTGAGTCACCTGGCTCCGTGTTTATCTCCCAACATCTCCACAGCATCTCACAGACAACTGTGTCAGTTAAACCATGACAACAAGTGAAGCTGGGACTGGATCAAGAGAAAACAGTGTGGCAGAACACAGCTGAGAGAAGGCTGCATCGGTGCAATATAAACTCCCCCAGGGATTTGACCAAAGCCCAAGGAAAGCTGGAAAGCTGTTGTTCCCACAGATTTTGGAGCAGGTAGCAGGACTTCCAGCCTGCACAAAGGAAAACTGGGAAGGTGCTCTGTGTCTTGAGTTAGAATGATCTTTGTCAAATGTATAACCCTGTCTCCTGCAGCTGAAACAAATTGATTTTTGAGACTGAAAAAAAAAATTCCAGAAGAACCATCTGCAACTTCCTACTCCTTGTCTGGGAACAAAGCTGTGGGAGAAAACAAAAGGTAGGAGGCTCCTCAGAGCTGGTGTGAACCCCAGCACTGGGCTGCAGAGGATGCTCCGAGTTGGTACCAGCTTCCCCCCTTAGACTGTGAAAAGGGTGAAAAGAAATCTCTTCTACGAGGAGAATCTCCTTCACACCAGCAGCCCTGCTCTGCCCCTCCTGCCTTTGGGATGGGCTTTGTTGAGGGATGAGGTGGCTCAGTGCTAGCCACTCTCAGGGGCACAGCCAACTTCCCTGGGATTTAAACAGGAAAGGAATTTTTCCTCTGGCTGCCAGTATGGAGTTGACTCTGTGACTCTTGCTGGAGCTGTGGAGCAGAAGGAATATGGAGATATAGAGATAGAGATAGAGATCTGACTGGAGATCAGGGATAGGTTCTTCCCCCAGAGGGTGCTGGGCACTGCCCAAGCTCCCCAGGGAATGGGCACGGCCCTGAGGCTGCCAGAGCTCCAGGAGGTTTAGTCAGCACTCCAGGGATGCCCGGGGTGGGATTGTTGGGGTGTCTGTGCAGGGCCAGAGGTTGTACTGGTCTGAGTGATCCCTGTGGGTCCTTTCCTATGCTGGAGATTCCATGATCCTATGAAAAGTGACCTCCTCAGGGGCAGCATGAGGCCACATGCTGACATAGGATCCTGTTTTCCATCCTGTGTCAGCTCATGCCTCCTGCTGCTTTCCATTAGCTTCTCCTGGGCAGGATCCCATGTCACCGCAGTGAGAAATGTCCCCCCTGGAGCTACATGAAATAGGAGGAAGTAAATCCAGGTACTCCAGAACTGACTGACCTTAGTCCCTTGTACAGGAGAGGCACTAGGAGTTGCAGTACTAACCCATGAACACACTCTCCTAGTATTGCTTTGGCCTCCACAGACTTTGGTTTAGTGAGCATGGGGCCCTGAGGTTCCCTGACTCCTGGTGATTTAAGCTGTCAGACCCTTCTAGCCCTTCCCTCCTCTGATGCTTTTATGATGGAGGGGAGTAGTGCTGGAAGGAGGAAATGCCTTTCCTGGGGAGAATTTCTGGGATGCAGTTTCCCAAAGCTAGTAAGTAGGTTGGAGTGGCTCTTTAGGAAAACCAGCAAAGGCTATGCATGTGTGTGAGCTCAGAGCAAGGTGCTCTGAGACCCCACAATGTCCTGGAGCAAGGGGCATGAGTCACCCACCATGGAACCCCACAGGCAGCACCCGGGCATGGTCATGGGAGCCCCTCTCTGCCTCTTGAGGCCACCCACCAGGGCAAGATTTGAAGAAGACAAAAAAATCAAAGAATATAAAAATTCCTTAAAGGTTAAAAAAACATTGAAGAGATGTAAAAAACTTGCCCATGCATGTCTGCCTTCGGTGCAACTCCCAAGACACAGCTCCTTTGCCAGGGGAAGATGGGGTGTGCTTGGGCTGCCAGACTGGGGAGCAGATGCAGCTGCAGTTGCAGAGGTAGGTGAGGTGTGGCAAGACAGCCAGGTGCCATGGAACCTCAGCACGAGGTGTCCCAGGTAGCAGTGCACTAGGTGGTGCAAGGGCAGTAGGTCTGAGGGCAGGTGGCTGAACCTCTGGATGTTCCCTGTGCAGCCTGTCCTTCATGGAATTCCATCCCAGAGAATTCCCAACTTCCATTATCCAGGGAATATCCCAGAATATCAGAACAATCCCTCTCACATATTCAACCCCTCCCATTGGACCACATCCTGAAAAAACCCAGGATGGGTGGCACTTCCCGGGCAGGACATTCCCTGTTGGGACCCTAAACACAAAAATTTCAAAGCTTTCATCTCATACAAAGAATGGCAGATTTTCAAAATTTCATTTCCTCTGTTCTCTTTTTCCTCAAGTGGACACCCCTTGCCCTCCATCCCACACAGGTTACAGCTACAGCCTGGTGCCCTTGGGAGCATCCCTGCTGATGCTCCTTCAGGATGGGATCACTGGGGTGGGATCACTGGGATGGGATCACTGGGGTGGGATCACTGGGGTGGGATCACTGGGATGGGATCACTGAATAGGATCACTGAATAGGATCACTGGGATGCGATGACTGGGATAGGATCACTGGGAAGGGATCATTGGATTGGGATCATTGGAGTGGGATCCTGGGGTGAGACACAGACCTGCAGCCAGGAGGGAGTGTGGACCAGTGGTTTGAGGCAGGGATCAAGGACAGGCTGAGACCAACCTGCCAGAGCCCTGCAAGAGGGAGAGCTTCAGCCTGCACTGGGGATAGGTGAGAAGAGGCAGTGGGAAGAAAGTGCCTTGTCCTTCAGCTGTGTTTGCTGAGGGATGGCTGTTTGCATGGGAAGTGGGCTGGGGCTGGATCTTTGGTCCAGCTGCTGTGGGAGGAGTGTCCTTAGAGATTCCCATTTGTGTTGGGCAATGGCTGGATGTGCTGTGCAGGGCTGTGGCTTGTCAGCAGACCTGGAAGTGCCAGGTTAATGGTTGAACTTGACAGTCTTAGAGGTTTTTCCAACCTAAATGGTTCTGTGATGCTATGCCCTGGTTATGTGCCTGGCAAGAGTTCCCAACACTGGCCACCAGGTCTTCCTGTATTCCAGTGTGGCAAAAGGCCTTTCTGAGCAGAAGGGAAGGGGTCACAAACTTTTCAAAGCCCGTTGTCACCAGGTTGGCCTGGGGCTGGTCATTTGTCTTTGGATCACACACATTCACCCTGGCTGTGTCTCAGGAGTCCTCGAGCTGAGTATTCCCCTGCTCTCCCTTTAGTGGCAGGCTGTGTCCCCAAGGCTTGGTCCAGCCCTTTATTCAGGATATTTTCAAAAAATAGCTGCCCTGAGCAGTTCTCTCTGCCCTGAACTGGTGTTGACAGCAACTGCCACGTATGATGTGACGTGGCAGCATTGCTCCTTTTCAACACGTGTGGTGACAGATGTAAGCCAAGCGGGTAGAGACCTCAGAGCTCCATGTTGCTGCTTTTTAATGTTGGCAGATGTCCAGGGATCATCCCTGGTCTCTGCACTGAGCAGTGTTGCTCCAGGTTCCCCGGGAGAGGAAAGCTCATCTGTGGAGTTTTAGAAGGATCCATGCTGATGTCCCAGCTTTTTCCAAGCCCCCAGGAAGTATGGTGGATGCTTTGGGCTGAGGGGGGTGGTCAGGAAGGTCAAACTACTGCACCAGGGACTTTCTTCCTGGTTGGAGCATGAGATCTCCTTCCCACAAGCACTGGATCACAACACATGAACATTCACAGAGCAAATGACAAGGGACCTGCTGATGGCTGCAGAGAAACCACCTCCTGCCTCCTGCCTGCCATGCTGTGTGCAGGCAGCAGCCTGGTCAGTCAGCCCAGCATGTGAGGAGTGTTGCAATCACTGGGAATGGGCTGGGAGGGACCAAATCTTCATCTCAGAGCAGCCTTCTCTACCACCTTGGGCATCACCTCTCCTGGCTGCCCAGGTTCCTGGCCATGGCCAATTGGATGTAACCAACCCCAAGCTCTAAGAGTGGAGGGAGGAAACCGCCCTCCTTGGGCTTCTTCCCATGTAATGGGCAGGTTTTTTAAAAGTGTTTATAACATCAGGCTAAAAACTACTAAAAACGTGCCAGAGACTGGGCTGGCTGCTAATTGGAGCTGGTAGAGCAATCTTAGAGGTCTCAGGGACAACAGGGAAATGGGGCACTGAGGTGAGTGGCATCAGGTATGGTAGGTGGAGATGCTGCTGTCACTGCAGAGAGCGGGAACTATATCACGAATGCTGCAGGGCCAGCTCAAAGCAGTTGAAGGGAAATGGAAGGTACAGCTCCACAGAAAACAGGAAGATACCAGGCCTGGTGTGTGGCAAGAAAGAAATTTGGACACAAGTGATAGAATCATAGGTTCCTTCAGGTTGAAAAAGCCCCCTAAGATAAACAAGTCTAACCATCACCCCAGCACTGCCAGGGCCACCACAAAACCATGTCCCCAAGTGCCCTATCTGTATGTCTTTTGAACATTCCAGGGATAGTGACCACTGGAAAAGGGTGAAGCAGAGAGGGATGGGGCACAAAATCACGATGCCAAGAGGGAGAAAGTCACAAGGAGCTTGAAAAACAGAAAAATGTGTCATGATAGGGCAAAAAAAAGGATGCCAGGAAGCTCAGAATAGAAAAGCCATCCTACTTGATATAAAGAAAATGTATTTCTGAGGGTTAATCCCCTAATCTCCAAGTAATGTCCTCCTTGGAGCTTCAGGGGTGATTTTTTTTTTTGTTGTTTTTTCTGATCGGCTTCTTGGAACATCTGAACATCTGAATGCAGCACAGGGTGAGAGCTGACCTCCCAGGCATGACTGAAGGACAGGGACACTGTCAGCTTTCCATCCTGGTCTCGCTGGGGAAGGGCAGCACTGGGCAGCCAGGGGGTTTATGGGGCTGGTGGCCCCGGGCTGAGGAACAGACAGAGGGGGTGAACAGGGCAGGTCTCAGACCCACATAGATTTTAGCAGGAGGTGACTGGGGCCATCTTCTTGCCGTCCCATATCTCATCTCATCCTATTCTCCTGAAGACAAACATGTGAGAAACATAGTAACTTCATTAAAACCAGGATTATTGTACTGCTTACATGAACCAAACTTCAGTAGCTCTGTGTGTCCGTGTCTCGTCCATCCAACCCTCATGGTCACATTTTCTCCCTGGGAGAATTTGGCCAATTGAAGACACATTGAAGAGAGGTGCCAAGTAACCACTAGCCCCGGTAACTGTGTGGCCTTTGCAGTCCCTGTCACCTTCCCCAGGATTTGGGGCCAGCCAGCTGCTCCCAGGCCCTGAAGGTACCCTGTTCACAGCAGGAGCCAGCCATCCCCTGAGCTGCTGCCCAGGCTGCCCGTAGAGCCCTGCCAGTCACTTGCCATGGCATACATTAGGAACTGCTCCTTCAGGCTCACTGATGAGAGCAGGGTAACGTATTTCTACTGGAAAATAAACATATCTCTAATGAAAACCTGGTGCACCATCGCGGGGGTTTTTTGGTTCTTTAAGTGAAAATTAGGGCTTTTTTCTTGTCAGACCCAAGCCTTTCCTCATACTTGTCATGCCAGCCCATCACCATTTTTTCTCAAGCATAAAGAGATCCTTAAAATCCATAAAGAGAAAACATAAGCACACAGAAAGCAGCGTGAAGAATACAGTCAAAAGAAACAAAATACATTTGGCTGGAAGTTGTGTTCTCCTCTTCTATTTTCATCTTCTCTTTTCTTCTTCTCTTTTTCCCTTCTCTCCTTCTCTTCAATTCTTTTCAGTTCTCTGAGTCTCAATTTCTCAAGTGTGGGCTTCCCGTACTGCTTCTGGCAAGAGACTTTTCCAAGGTTTCAGGTGTGGATATGAAGCTTCTGTGCCCGCAGCTGCAGGAGTAGGAACAACTTTGTAACAAACACAGTTCCACTCGGTATCTTTACATCTGGCTTTGAGTTCAATTAGTGCTCAATTGAGTTCAGTTGAGTTCAATTAGTGATCAACCGAGTTCAATTAGTGCTGTCTGACACAAGCTAAAAGATAAAACACTTTGTCAGATGAAAAACTGTTGGTAAAAGAGCATCACTGGTGCTTTGCTGCTACTTGGAGTTTACCTGCTTGTAGCTTTCCAGTGAAAACAGTTTCAAACATGAACTAAAAATGTCCTTTTACTTTGTCACAAAATTTCCCATGTCCTCTTTAGCTGGGTAAAGGATGCCAGATAAGGAAAAGAAGCAAAAATAAGCAACTGGTAACTGTTTTAGCCTTTCAGAAAGTGCCTTTAACATCATATCTTTCTTCTTACAGAGAATTATTTTGATAAGGCTTTTCTGTATGAGATATGTACCCTTTCCAACTTGAAATCCTTTAATCAAGGGCTAGACTGGAGCTGGGCTGTGTGCCCACAGGGAGCAGGAAGAAGGAAGGTGCATAGCACTGCTGAGAGGGAAGGGAAGGGAAGGGAAGGGAAGGGAGAAGGAGCCTTTGGCTCTCGTGATGGACCCTGCAGAGAGAATGAAGCCTTAAATTTTCTGCCTAGGTGCTTGCCTTCATTCCCCCTTTCCCCCTTGGGAAAAGACCAAGTGAAATGCTTCACAGTGGCTAGCACAAGAGCAGGGCAGTTAGCCCACTGCAGTCTTCCAAGTCCCCTGCAGACATTGATGCCTTCCCCCTTGCTAACCCTGGGACATGCCAAGTACCATTTTCCAGGAATCTTTTCTTCAGAAGGGGAAATCTTCTCCAGTCCACCCTGGAGAGCCTCACCTTCCCCACGGGGGACCTGTCGAAGCAAGGTGAGGGTAGCCACAGCAAAGACATCTTTGCTTGGGGCAAGATGATTAAGAAATATGTTTGTAAAGTCCAGGAGACAGCTGAAGGAGTTAAGTTACTTGAGCGCTTTGGGACCCTTCAGGATGAAAAATGCTGTATACATGTTGGATTTTATTATTACAATTACAGTCAGATGTTAATCACCCCACCAGGATTTACTCAGGCGGCAGTGCCAACAGCAGTACATCTTGCTGAGTAATTGCCCCCTTCCTGACTCTTGGGTGTCTCTGCCCTGAGCTGCTTCTCATTTCTGTGTTTGCTTTAGTTCTGACACTGCTGAAAATGCTGCATTTTCCTACCCAGCAGAGAGTGATGGCAGAGCACATCTTGCACATTTATGTTGCCTTTGCTTAAGCACTGCATGTGCTTTGGGGTCATGAGAACGTTTTACGGATAATATTCAGCCTCAGGGGATAGCAGTACCCATCCCTTTTGCAAATTTTGGAGAGTTAATGCTGTAAAAGCTGGAGAACAGTAGGGTTTCATGGGTCTAGCTGCAGAGTATGTGTGAGCTGAACGAGCAAAGGGAAGCTCCAAGTTCAGCAAACAAAGCTGGCATCGTGAAAGCAGAAATACAGAGCGAGGGAAGAAAGGCTAGATACAGTTAAACCCCTGCCCACAGTAAATTACTGGGATGCACTGGGATCAGCTCCCTAGCTGGCACGGTAGCTCTGTCTCCCCAGTGTCCAGCAGATGCTCTGACTCTGCAGGCTCAGGGCTGGATATCCAGCCCCTCTGTTTTAGGGGGATTTGGTTTTGTTTCCAGTCTGAACCAAACATTTGGCATTTCTGAGATGATGAAGAGACAGAAGCCCAGAGAGATGCTCTGTTTCTTAGTCTAGTAAGTGAAGCCAGCTCTGTACAACTCTCAGCATCTGCCAGAGTGTTGCTCTGAGCTGACCTGTGGCTGAAGCCCGCTGCAGTGAGAAACTGGCTCCACGATTCACCTCAGTCCCTCTGCACCCTGCCTTGGCTCCTGTGGGTAGCTGGTTATCTCATGGCTTTGGGAGAGAGTGACTGGCATGGGCAGGAATGTTCTTACACACTGACAGCCTGGAGTAACCAGCTGTGTGTCTAATTTCTGGATATGGGTCAAGTGTGAGCTCAGTGCTCAGCAATGTGGAGGTAAAGGAGGTGAGAAGGGTTTGGGGTTTTGCACTGTTGACACACACTAGGCTGGCAGTCTGTGCCTCAAAGGCTATGGGTCCAGCTGTCCTCCAAAAACAAAGGATATAGCCCCACACAGCTGAGAAGGAGGTGAAGGAAGGTTCTTTAACCTGGCTGGTTATCACACCCTGTTGCACTGACGGATGCAGGGATGCTTTCTCTCCAGCGAGAGTGATGCTCCTGCAAGGCTGCAGGCTCCCTCGCAGAGGGTGCTGACACGCTGCTGCTGGAGTGGTTCCCCCGCAGTGTGCCGTCCCAGAGGGGCTCCAAGGACATGGTACCCTATTCTACTAAAACTGCAGAAAGCTGGGAGGTGGTTTGATGGCGACTGGGCTCCTGTGCAGGAGCAGATGTGGGGCAGTAAAGCAGCTGCGGAAGACAGAAGCAGAGGGAGGCTCCCGTTCGCCGGGGGTCCGCGCGGTGCCTGGAGCCTGGGCCGGTGCGGTGCCCCGCTGCTCCGGGGCCATCGTGTCCGGCCCTGAGCCGTGCCCGCTGCCGGGAGGACGGCTCTCGGCGAGCCCGGGGCCCGGGGCCGCAGGTGGGACGTGGCTGTGCGGAGAGGGGTGGGCGGCTCCGGGGGTTGGTGGCAGGACCCGGCTGTCACTCAGCGCG